>RXID01011201.1:0-34503 GCA_005019695.1 Trichopus zeylanicus subsp. travancoricus | reverse complement strand
AGTAGTAGTAGTAGTAGTAGTAGTAGTAGTAGTAGTAGTAGTAGTAGTAGTAGTAGTAGTAGTAGTAGTAGTAGTAGTAGTAGTAGTAGCGATAGTAGTAGTAGGACTAGCAGTAGTAGTAGTAGTAGTAGTAGTAGAAATAGTAGGAGTTGTAGTAGGAATAATAGTAGCAATATTAGTACGAGTAGTTGGAGTAGTAGTAATTGCAGCAGCAGTAGCTGTAGTAGTAGTAGCAGCCACTACTGGAGTTATAGTAGTAGTGGTAGTAGTACAAATAATGGTAGTAGAAGTAGTAGTAATAGTAGGACTAGTAGTAGTAGTAATAGTATTTGTAATAGTAGAAGTAGTAGTAGAAGTAGTAGCAACAGTAGTAGAAGTGTTACTAGAAGTAGTATTAGTAGTAGTAGTTATTGTTGTTGTTGTAGTAGTAGTAGCAGTGGTAGTGCTAGTGGTAGTAGTAGCAGTGCCAGTAGTAGTAGTTGTAGCAGTAGTGTAGTACTGTTAGTAGTTGCAGTAGCAGCTGTAGTAGTAGTAGTAGTAGTAGTAGTAGTAGTAGTAGTAGTAGTAGTAGTAGTAGTAGTAGTAGTATTAGTAGAAGTCATAGTAGTAGTAGTAGCAGTAGCAGTCGTAGGAGTAGTTGTTGTAGTAGTAGGAGTAGTAGTTGTAGTAGTTGCAATAGTAGTAGTAGTCATAGTTGAAGTAGTAATATTAGCATAAGTAGAAGTAGTAGTAGTGTAGGACAAATTGGAGTAGTAGTAGTAGTAGGGGGAGGAGGAGTAGTAGTAGTAGTAGTAGTAGTAGCAGCAGCAGCAGCAGCAGTAGAAGGAATAGCAATAGTAGTAGTAATAGGCATACTAGTTGTAGAAATAGTAGTAGTTGTAGTAGTAGTGTACTAGTAGTATAGTAGTAGTAGCAGTAGTAGTGTAGTGGCAGTTGTAGTAGTAGTAGTTGTGGTTGTTGTTGTTGTAGTGCGAGTAGAAGCAGTAGTAGTCATAATCAAAATAGTTGTAGTAGCAAGAGTAGTAGCAGTGGTAGTAGTAGTAGTTGGAGCAACAGGGGCAATATTATTATTATTATTAGTAGTAGTAGTAGTAGTTGTTGTTGTTGTTGTTGTTATTGTGGTTGTTGTTGTTGTTGTTTTTGTTGTAGTAGCTTAAGTAGCAGTAGTAGTAGTAGTAGTAGTAGTAGTTGTTGTTGTTGTTGTTGTTGTTTTTGTTGTAGTAGCATAAGTAGCAGTAGTAGTAGAAGTAGTAGTAGTATTAGCCGTAGTTGTGGCTATGGAAGTATTAGTAGTAGCTGTAGCAGTAGTATTAATAATAATGCTAGTGGTTGCAGAAGTAGTATTAGCAGGAGTAACAGCAATTGTACCAACTGAATTAGTAGTAGTAGTAGCAATTGTAAGAATAGTTGTGGTAGTAACAATAGTAGGAGTAACAGTAGTAGTAGTTGTTGTAGTAATAGTAGTAGTAGTAACAGTAGTAATGCAAGCAGTAGTAGTAGTAGCAGCAGCAATAGTATTAGTAGTAGTGGCAAAAGTTGTAGCAGAAGCACTAGTAGCAGCAACAATAGCTATTATAGCTACCGTAGTAGCAGTAGTAGTTGAAGGAACAATAGTAATAGTAGCAGTGGTGGCAGTTGGAGCAGTAGTAGGAGTAGTAGTATTAAGAGTTTGTAGTTGTAGCAGTTGTAGTAGTGGTGGTTGTAGTAGTAGTATTTGTTGTACTAGTAGTATTTGTTATAGAAGCAGCAATTGTGGCAATAGTAGTAGCTTTAATAGTAGCAGCAAAAGTAGTAGTTGCAATAGTAGTAGTAGTTGTTGTTGTTGTAGAAGCAATAGTTGTAGTAGTACTGGTGGTGGTACTACTAGTAGCAGTTGTAGCAGTAGTAGAAGTAGAAGTAGTAGTAGTAATAGTTGTTGTTGTTGGAGTAGTAGTAGTAGTAGCATTTGTAGTAGTAGTAGTAGTGGGAGTAGCAGTAGTGGTGGTAGTGGGGGTAGTAGTAGTGGTAGTAGTGCGAGTAGTTGTTGGAATACGCGTGGGAGAATGAATATTAGTTGGAGTAGTAGTCCTTGTAGTAGTATTAGTAGGAGTAGTAGTTGTAGTAGGTGTAGCAGTAGCAGTAGTAGTAGTGGACATCATAGTAGTAGTAGTAGTAGTAGTAGGAGTAGTAGTAGTTGTTGTTGTTGTTGTTATTGTTGTAGTAGTAGTAATAGTAGCGGCAGGATTATTAGTTGTAGTAGTAGTTGTAATAGTAGTCATAGTAATTGTACTAGTAGTAGTAGTTGAAGCAGTCGTAGTAATATTTGTAGTAGTAGAAGTAGTGCTTGAAGTAGTAATAGGAGTATTACTCATAGTAGTAGTAGCAGTAGCAGTAGCAGTAGTAGCATAATAGTGGTAGTACTACTAGTAGTAGTAAAAGTCGTAGTAGTGGTAATTATGGAAGTATTGGTTGGAGTAGCAGTAGTTGTAGTAGTAGTAGTAGTAATAGCACAAGGAGTAGTAGTAGTGGTAGTGGTAGTTGTGGAAGTACTAGTAGCAGTAATAGTAGTTGTACAAGTACTAGTAGTTGTAGTAAACTAGTAGCAGTAGTAGTAGCAGTAGTAGTAGTAGGAGTTGTAGTGGCAGTAGTAGAAGTCCTACTAATAATAGTAGTAGTAGTATTTTTAGTACATGTAGTACTAGTAGTAGTAGGAGCAGTAGTAGTAGTAGTTGTTGTTGTTGTTGTAGTAGTAGTAGTATTAGCGACAGTAGGAGTAGCTGTAGCTGTAGTAGTAGTAATAGTAGTAGTAGTAACAATAGAAGCAGTAGTAGAACGAATAGTAAGAGTATAGTAGTAAGAGTAAGTTAGTAGTTGTAAGTATAGTAGTAGTGTAGTAGTAGTAACAATATAAGTATAGTAAGCAAGGAGAAGTAGTTGTAGTAAGGGAGTACCATAGCAACCATAAGCAGTAGAAGTATAGCTGCAATAGTAAGTAGTAGTAGTAGTATGGCTGTAGTGCAGAGGCCAGGCCCCCCGCTGTAGATAGTGGCAGAAAAACCGTAAATTCGGGGTAGTAGTACTAGTTAAATAGGAGTAGTAGTAGCAAAGTAGCAGTTGGGAAAGGTAAAAAGGTAGCAGTGAAGTAGAAGTCGCCAATATTAGTAGAAGTAGTAGCAAATAGTAGTAGAAGTAGGAGTATAGTCCGTTGCAGTAGTAGTAGTATGTAGTGCAAGCAAATAGTAGTAGCCAGTAGATGTAGTTAGTAGTACTAACAGTAGTTGTTGTTGTTGTTGTTGTCGTAATAGTAGCAGTAGTACTTGTAGTAGTAGCTATTGTTTTCCTTCTTTTTGTTGTAGAAGTAGTAATGGTCATAGTAGCAGTAGTAGTTGTTGTAGTTGTAGTAGGAGGAGGAGAAGTAGTTGGAGTAGTAGTACTAGGTGTGTAGTTTTAGTAGTAGTAGTAGTGGCAGTCGCAATAGAAGTAACAGTAGTGGTCTTAGTAGTTGTATAAGTAACAGCAGTAGCAATAGTAGTAGTTGTAGTGGTAGTAATACTAGCAGAGGCAGCAGTAGTAGTAGTAGCAGTAATTGTTGTAGCAATAGGAGGAGTAGTAGTAGTTGTAGCAGAAATAATTATCACAATAGCAGTATTAGCAGCAACAGCAATAGTTGTTGTAGTGGTAGTAGTAGTAGTAGTAGCAGCAGCAGTAGTAGCAATTGTATTAGCAGTACTAGCTGTAGCCGCGATAGTAGTAGTAGTGGCATTAGTACTTCTACTAGCAGAAGTAGTAGTCTTAAAAGTAGTAGTAGCGGTAGTAGTCGTAGTAGTGGTAGTTGTAGTAGTACTTGTAGTAGTGGGAGTAGCAGTAGTTATATGTGTAGGAGAAGGAATAGTAGGAGTAGTGGTACGAGGAGTAGTAGTAGTCAGAGTAGTAAGAGTTGTTGTAGTAGTTGTAATAGGAGTAGCTGTAACGGTAGTAGAAGTCATCGGAGTAGTAGTAGGAGGAGTAGCAGGAGTAGTAGTAATTGTTGTAGTTTCAGTGGTAGTAGTAGTAGTACTAGTAGTAGCAGTAGTAGTAGTAGTGTCGTAGTACTGTAGTAGCAGTCATAGTAGTAGTAGTTGTTGTTGTTTTTGTAGTGGTAGTAGTAGTAGTAGTAGTAGTAATACTAGTTGTAGTAGAAGTAGTAGTTGTAATAGTAGTAGGAATATTACTCATAGTAATAGTAGTAGTTGTAGCGACAATTGAAGTATAGCATAAGTGGTTCTGGTGGTAGTAGTAGTAGCGGTAGTAGTAATAATAGTCGTAGTAGTAGTAATTGTAGAAATAGTAGTTGGAGTAGCAGTCGTAGTACTAGTAGTAGTAGTAGTAGCAGTAGTAGTAATTATAGAAATAGTAGTAGTGATAGCCGCTGCAGTATTAGTACTAATAGCAGTAGTAGTCGTAGCAGAAGTAGTTGTTGTTGTTGTTGTTGTAGTAGTAGTAGTAGCAATAGTAGTCGTAGGAGTAGTAGTAGCAGTAGTATCAGCAGTAGAAGTCGTATTAATAATAGTAGATAGTTGTAGTAGTGGTGGTGGTAGTAGTAGTAGTAGTAGTAGTTGTTGTTGTTGTAGGCATAGTATTATTTTTATTAGGACTAGGAATAGTAGGAGTAGTGGTAGTAGTTGGAGTAGTAGACGTAGTAGTTGTAGTTGCAATAACAGAAGTAGGAAAAGTTGTAACAGTAGTAGGAGTAAGAGTAGTTGTAGTAGTATTAGTAACACTAACAGAATTATTAATAGTAATAGTATTAGTAATAATAGTAGCAGTAGTAAAAGTAGTTGTTGTAGTAGTATTACGAGTAGTAGGAGTAGATATAGTAGTAGTAGTCGGAGTAGTGGCAATATTAGTAGTAGTAGTAGTAGTAGCTGCATTAGTAGTAATAGCAGTAGTAGTAGCAGGAGCACCAGTAGCAGTAGCAATAGTAGTGGTAGTAGTAATAGTAGTAGTAGCAATTGTTGTAGGAGTAGTAATCGTAATAGTAGTAGTGGTAGCGACACGAGTAGTAGAATTTGTAGTAGTAGTAGTAGTATTAGTAGTAGCCGTAGTAGTAGTAGCAGTAGTAGCAGTAGTAGTGGTAGTTGTAGTAGTAGTAGCAGTAGTAGAAGTAGCAGCAGTAGTAGCAGTAGTAGTGGTAGTAGTAGTAGTAGCAGTAGTTTCAGTAGCAGCAGCAGTAGTAGTTGCGGTAGTAGCAGCTGTAGTAGCAGTAGTAGTAGTAGTGGCAGTACAAGTTGTAGTACTAGTAGTTGGAGTAGTAGTATTAGTAGTAGTTGTTGTAGCGGCAATAGTAGCGGTAGTAGTTGTAATAGTAATAGTAGTAGTGGTTTATGTAGTATTAGCAATAGTTTTAGTAGTAGTAGTAGAAGTGGATGTGGTAGAAGTAGCAGCAGCAGCATTAGTAGCAGAAGTAGTAGTAGGAGGAAAAGGTGTTGGAGTAGAATTAGTATTACGAGCAGTGGTAGTTGTAGTAGTAGTATTAGGAATACTATTAATAGAAGTTGAACTAGTAGTATGAGAAGCAACAAAAGTAGTAGCACTAGTCGTAGTAAGAGTGGAAGTAGTTGTAGTAGTCGAAGAAGCAGCAGTAATAGTAGGAGTGGCAGTAGTAGTAGTTGTAGTAATAGGAGTAGTAGTAATAGTATCAGTGGCAATTGTAGTAGAAGTTGTAGCAGCAGCAGCAGTAGTTCCAAGAATAGTAGTAGTCGTATTGGTAGAAGTCGTAGTAACAGTAGTAGTAGTAGTGTTAGTAGTTGCAGCAGTAAATGTAGTATTAGGAGTAGCAGAAGGAGTAGGAGTTTAAGTAGTAGTAAGAGTAGAAGTAGTATTGTTGTTGTGGTTGTTGTTGTTGTTGTAGCAATATTAGTAGTAGCAAGAGTAGTAGTTGTTGTAGTAGTAGTAGTAGTAGGAGTAGTAGTTGTAGTAAAAGTAGTAGTAGTAGTAGCAGTAGTACAAGCAGTAGGAGTTGTAGTAGTAGTAGCAATAGGAGCAGTTGCTGTAGTAGTAGTAGTAGTAGTATTAGCAGTTGGAAGTGTTGTAGTAGTAGGAGGAGGAGGAGTAGTAGCAATAATAGTTGTAGAAGTTGTAGTGGTGGCAGTAGTAGTAGTAGCAAAAGTAGTAGTAGTAGTAGGAGGCGTAGTAATACTAACAGCAATAATAGTAGTAGTAGCATTAATAGTAATTGTAGTAGTTATTGGAGTAGTGGCTGTGCTTGTAGTAGCAGTCATAGTTGTAGTGTACTAGTAGTAGCAGCGGCTGCAGTAGCAGCCATAGTAGTAGTAGTAGTACAAATAGTAGTAGTAGTAATAGCAGCAGTAGTAGTAATAGTAGCAATCAAAGTACTTGTAGTAGTAGTAGCAGTAGCAGTAGTTGTTGTTGTTGTTGTGATAGAAGTAGTAGCATTAGTAGTAGTAGCAGCAGTTGAAGTAGTAGTGGCAGCAGAATTACTACTATTAATCCTACTCCAACTGCTACTACTACGACTACTACTACTCATACTCCTATTACTGCTACTACTATCACTTCCACAACTGCTGCTACTATTATTACAACTTCTACACCTATTCTTGCTCTTGCTACTACTACTACTACTCCTACACCTACTACAGACACTCCTAATCCTGTTGTTGCTGATGCTACTACTAGAACTTCTGCTACTACTTATACTGCTACTATTGCTGCTACTTCTACTGCTACTCCTACTACTAAAGCTAATATGACTACTTCTACTACTAGTCTTAGTACTACTTGTCTTATTACTACTACCACTACTAATGCTTCTATTACTACAGCTACTAATACTATTGCCGCTACTGCTATTGCTAATACTACAATTGCTATTGCCGCTACAACTACTACGAATACTACTACTACTATAGTTGTTGCTACTACAGCTGCTACTATTACAACTTCTACTACTACTATCACGGCTACTATTACAACAACTACTACTACTATTACTAATACTACTACAACTACAACTACTTCTATGACTACAACTGCTGCTACTCCTACTACAACTACTACTACTATTACTATTTCTACTACAACGACTACCATTACTGCAACAACTACTACTACTACGACTACTACGACTACAGCTGCTGCTACTACTACAACGACCACTACTATTACTATTTCTACTACAACGACTACCATTACTACAACTACTACTACTGCTACGACTACAACTATTTCTGCTACTCCTACTACTGCTGCTACTACTACTCCTACAACTACTACTCCTACTACTGCTACTACTACTCTTGCACCAACTCGCACTACTGCTATTGCAACTACTAGTACTAATATTACTACTACTGCTACTACTTCTACTACTTCAACTTGTACTATTGCTATTGCTATAGCAAGAACTACTACTACTACTACTAATACTATAATTACAATAACAACTACTACTGCACCTCCTAGTACTGTTACTACTGCTATGGCTCCAACTACTACTACTGTAACGCCTTCCGCTACTGCAACTACTACAACTACTGTAATGCCTTCCGCTACTAGTACTGCTAATACTATTGCTACACTTATGACAACCACTACTACCACTACTAATACAAAAACTACTGCTACTATTGTTGCTATTAGTACAACTGTAACTACAACTACTATTACTACTACTCCTTCTACTACTACTACTAATACTACTACTACAACTATTCCTACTCCTAGTCCTACTACCACTACTTCTACTCCTACCACTACTACTAGAACTGCTACTACAACTACTCCAACTCTCATTACTACCACTACTACCCCTACACCAACAACTACAACTCTAATTACAATGACTACTACTACTACTACTATTATTACTACTTTTGCGACTAGTACTACTACTACTACCACCACCACCACTACTACTAATATGACTACTACTACTACAAGGATTACTACTACTACTACTACTGCTCCTGCTACTACTACTATGACTACTATTACTACTGGTACTGCTACTAGTACACTAATACTACAAGTAGAACTACTAGAATAACTACTAGTCCTAAACTACAACTATTACCACTACTAATACTATTGCGACTACAACTACCAGTACAACTACCACTACTCCTACTTCAACTACTACTACTCCAACTATTACTATTACTATTACTAATACCACTACTACTCCTGCGACTACTACCACAACTCCTACTGCTACCACAACAACTCCTACTACTACGACTATTACTACTACTATTATAATTACTACAAATTATCCTACCACAACTACTAATACCACTACTACTACTACTACTACCACCACTCAACTACTTCTACTACCACCACCACCACCACTACTACTACTACTACTACTACTACTACTACTACTACTACTACTACTACTACTACTCCTATTACTACTCTTACTACTACTACTACTACTACTACTATTACTGCTGCTACTACTACTACTCTTACTACTATTTCTCTTACTACTCTTACTACTACTACAACAACTACTATTACTACTGCCACTACTACTATTACTACTACTACCACCACCACCACCACCACCACTACTACTACTACTACCACCACCACCACCACCACCACTACTACTACTACAACACCTACTCCTACTCCTACGGCTATTACTACTATTACAAGTACAACCACTACTATTACTATTGCAACTAATACTACTAGTACTGCTACTATTGCTGCTGTTGCTCTTACTAGTACTACTATAATTACTACTACAGCTTCTGCTAATACTACTATTACTACTATTACTACTACTACTTCTGCGACAACTACAACAACTACTGCTGCTGCTACTCTTACGACTACGACTACTACTGCTACAACTACGACTACCACTACAAGTACGGGTACTACAAGTACTACTATTGCAACTACTACCACTACAACTATTGCTACTATTGCTACTGCTACTACTACCACTACTATTACTTCTACTACTACGGCAACTCCTACCCCTACTACTACTACTCTATTATTACTACTACTACTGCTGCTAAAATAATAAATCCTACCACTACTACTAGTGCTACTACTACTACTATTTCTACTACTACTACGACTACTACCACTGCTATTACTACTCCTTATGCTACTGCTACTACTCCTACAGCTGCAAAAACTACTACTACAACTACTACTTCGCTACTACAATTTCTAGTAATACTACTACAACTACTACATGTACTCCTACTACTGCTACTGATGCTTCTACTAACACTGCAACACTTACACCTACTATAATAATAACTACTACTGCCACTACACTCCTCCACCTACTACTATAACTATTGCTGCTACTACTACTACAGCTACTACTACTACTGCTGCTGCTACTACTACTAGTACTACAACAACATCTACTAATACTACTACAAATATTACTACTACTACAACTACTACTACAGCAATAGATTTTACAGTTTCTACTACTATTGCAACAACAACTCTTATTACTCCTACTACTACTATTACTACTACAACTACTACTACTATCGCTACTACTACAACTACTAAAACTTCACCTCCTACTACTACTACTCCTCCTCCTCCTAACACTACTACTACTACAACAACAACATCTACTGCTACTACTGCTGCTACTACTTCTACTACTACTATAGCTACTACCTCTACTATAACTACTACTACTGCTACTACCACTACTACCACAAGTACTACTACTACTACTAATGCTATAGCAACAACCATTACTACAACTACTACTCCTCGTACTACTACCATAACTACTACTACTGCTACTGCTACTACTACCACTACTACTACTACTACTAATACTACTACAACTACTATAACAACTACTTCTACTACTACAACACAATGTCTACTACTACCTCTACTACTGCTACTATTACTAGTAGTTCACTTCTTCTGCAACTACTGCTACTACTACCACTACTCCTACAACTACGATTATTACTAGAAATAATACTGCTACTGCTACTATTACATCTACTAAAACTTCTCCTACCAATACCACTACTACTCTTGCTACTACTACTACTACTATGGCCACTACTACTACTTCAACTACTACTACTACTACTACTACTACTCCTGCTACTACTTCTACTACTATAACTACTCTGATGGCTACTTCTACTACTCCTACTACTACTACTGCTATAGCTACTACTTTTACTACTATTACAACTACTACTGCTACTACTACTATTGCTACTGCTATTACAATAACAATAATTATAACTACTACTATTGCTGCTGCTTCTGCTTCTACTGCAAGTGCTACTTCTACTACTACCTCTACTACTACTACTATTGCTACTGTTACTACACTACCACTGCTACTACTACTACTACTACTAGTACGCCTACACCAACTCCTACTCCTTCAATGACAATAACAACTACTACTACTTTGACTACAACTACAACATCAACTCCTACTACTATAAATACTACAATTTCTACTACTACTAATGCCACAACAATAACAACTACTACTACAAGTAGTATTCCTACAACTACTACTACTGCTACTACTACTGCTACTACTTCTACTTCTACAATAGCAGCAGCAACAACAACAGTAATAGTAGTATCAGTAGTAGTAGAGCTAGCAATAGCAGCAGTAACAATAAAACTTGTAGTAGCATTAGTAGCAGTACAACAGCAGCAGTAGCAACACTAGTTATTATTGTAGTAGCTAAGTAGCAATAGGAGTTATAGTAGAAGTAGTAGCCATATCAGTAGTAGTAGTAACAGTATTAGTTGAAGGAGTAGTACAAGTACTAGCAATAGTAAATATAGTAGTAGGGAAGCAGTAATAGTCTCAGCAGTAGCAGTAGCTGTAGTAGTAGCAGTATTACTTGTAGTGGTAGTAGTAGTAGGAGTAGTAGTAGTAGCAGCAACAACAACAGAAGCGGCAGCAATGCAATAGTGGTAGCAGCAGCAGCAATAGGAGTAGTAGTAGTTATAGTCATAGTAGTAGTAGTAGAAGTAGTACTAGTAATGGGAGAAGTAGTAGCAGCAGTAGAACTAGGAGTTATTGTAGTAGTAGTAGTTGTTGTTGTAGTAGTAGTAGTAGTTAATGTAGTAGTTGTAGGAGGAGTGGCAGTAGTTGTTGTTATTATTGTAGTTGTAGTAGTAGTAGTAGTAGTAGCAATTGTTATAGTAGTAAAAGTATTAGTTGCAGCAACAACAACAACATTAGTAGTAGTAGTGGGAGTATTACTAGCAGTAGAGATGTAGTAGTTGAAGTAGTAGCAGTAGTAATAGTAGTAGTCATAGTGGTAATAGTAGCAGCAGTAGCAGTAGTTATTGAAGTTGTGATTATAGTAGTAGTATTACTAGTAATTAAAGTAGTAGTAGTGGTGGTGGTGGTGGTGGTGGTGGTGGTGGTAGTAGTAGTAGTTGTAGTAGTATTAGGAGTAGTAGTAGCAATATTGGTAGTAGTAGAAGTAGTAGTAAGAGTATTAGGAGTAGAAATAGTCGTAGGAGTAGTAGTAGTAATCGCAATAGTAGTAGCAAGAGTAGTAATAGTTGTAGTAGTTGTGGTAGTATGGGTAGCAAAAGTAGTAGTAGCAATTATTGTAGTGGTAATAGTTTTCATGGTAGTAGTTGTAGTAGGAGTGGAAGTTGTATTAGGAATGGTAGTAGTAGTAGTAGTAATAGTAGTAGTAGTAGGTAGTAGCATTAGTAGTAGCTGTAGCAATAACAATAGAAGTAGTAGTTGGACGTGGAAGTTGTTGTAGGTAATAGGAATGGTGGTGGCAGTAGTAGGAGCAGTAGCAGCAGTAGTAGTAGGAGTAGCTGCGATAGTAGCAGTTGTAGTGTGTGTAGCAGCAGCAGCAGCAGTAGTAGTTGGAGGAGAATTTTGTAGTTTTTAGTAGGAATGGTAGTAGTAGTAGCAACAGCAGCAGTATTAGGTGTAGCATCGACAGTAGCAATTGTAGTAGTTGTAGTAGTAGCCGCAGTTGTTGTAGTTGGAGGAGGAGGAGGAGCAGTACGAGTAGGAGTAGGAGTAGGAGTAGGATTAGTAGTTGTAGGTGTAGTAGTTATAGGATTATTAGTAGTAGTAGTTGGATTAGAAGTATCAGTAGGACTTCAAGGAAGTGTAGTAGTCTTGGAAGTTGTTATAGAAGTTGTAGTAGGAGTAAGTATGGTAGTAGTAGCAGAAGTAGGAGTAGGAGTAGTAGTTTTAGTAGTAGTAGTAGTAGTACTGGTAGTAGTTGTAGTAGTTGTAATAGAAGTAGCTGCATCAGTAGTAGTAGTAGCATTATTAGTAGTAGTTGCAATAGCTATAGTAGAAGCAACAACAGCAATAATAGTTGTAGTAGCTACAATCGTAGTAGTTGTAGTGGTAGTGGTAGTAGTAGTAGTACGAGTGGGAGTCAGAGTAGCAGTAGAAGACATATGAGTCAGAGTAGTAGTTGTAGGGGCTGGATCTTGAGTAGGAGTAGAAGTAGTAGTAGTAGTAGTAATAGGAGTAGTAATAGTTGTAGTGGTAATAGTAGTCGTAGTAATTATACTAGTAAGAGATGTAATAGTTGTAGTAGTTGCAGTAGTAGTAGTAGAAGTAGTAGTTGTAGTAATAGCAGTTGTAGTAATTATACAAGTAATAGTAGTAGTAGTAGCAGAAATAGTAGTAGTTGTTGTGGTAGTCATAGTAGTAGTAGTAGGAGTTGGAGTAGGAGTAGTAGTATGAGTTAGTGTAGTAGTAGTGGTATGTGTAGTAGTAGTAGCAGCGCTACGAATATGAGTATATGAGGTACTAGGAGAAGTACCAATTGGAATAGTCAAAGTAGGCATAGTAGAAATTATAGTAATAGTGATAATAGTAGTAATAGTACTAGTGGTAGTAGTACTAGTAGTAACTATTATTGCGGTAGTGGTTGTAGTAGTAGGAGTAGTAGTCGCAGTAGTAGTAGTAGCAGTTGTAGTAGCAGTAGTTGTAGCAGTAGTATTAGTAGTAGAAGCAGTGTTAGTAATAGTCATTGTCATAGTAGTATTAGTAGTGTTAATAGTAGCTATGGTGGTTATAGTAGTAGTTGCAGATGTAGTGATAGTACTTGTAGTAGTAGTAGAAGTAGTGGTGGTGGTGGTGGTAGTAGTAGTAGCAATAGTAGCATTAATAATAGTAGCAGCAGCAGTAGAAGTTGTAATAGTTGTGAAAGTAGTAGAAGTAGTACTAGTAGTAGTAGTAATAAAAGTAGTGGTAGCAGAAGTAGTAGTAGTAGTAGTTAGAGCAGTAGTATTGGTGGTAGTAGAAGTAGAAAAAGTAGTAATCCCAGAGGTAGTTGTTGTAGTAGTAGTAGTAGTGCAGTAGCAGTAGCAGCCATAGTTGAGGTAATAGTTATAGCTGTTGCAGTAGCCGCAGCTGTAGTAGTTGTAGGTGTAGTATAAGTAGTTGCAGTAGTAATAGTAATACTAGCAGTAAAAGTTATAGTAGTTGTAGCAGTAGTAGGAGGAGTAGTAGTCATAGTAGCAGCAATAGCAGCAGTAGTACTAGTAGTAGTTATTGTAGTAGTAGCAGCTGTTGTCGTAGTATTGGAAGTTGTAGTAGAAGTTGTAGTAGTAGCAGCAGCAGCTGCAGTACTCGTAGCAGTAGTAGTAGTAGTAGCGACAGTAGCAGCTGTAGTAGCAATAGTAGTAGCAATTACTGAAGTAGTAGTTATAGCAGTAGTATAAGTAGAAGTAGAAGTAGTACAAGTAGTAGTGAAGGTAGTAGTTGCAGAAGTAGTAGGAGAAGTGGTAGGAGTAGTAGCAGTTGGTGCAGTAGTAGTAGTTGTAGTAAGAATAGTAATAGAAGTAGTAATAGTTGTAATAGTGGTAGTAGTAGTTGCAGTAGTAGTAGTAGTAGTAGTAGTAGTAGTAGTTCTGAAAGTACTAGCAGTAGTACCAGTAGTAGTTGTAATTGTATGAGTAGTAACAGAAGTCACAATAATAGTAGTAGTAGTAGTAGTAGTACAACTAGTAGTCGTAGTAGTAGAAGTAGAAGTGGTAGTGGTAGTTGTAGTTGTTGTACTAGTATAAGCAATAGTTGTAGTAGAAGCCTTAGTAGGTGTAGTAGCAGTAGTAGTAATAGTAGGAGTAGTGGTAGTAGTAGCAGCAATAACAGCTGCAGCAATAATGGTAGTAGTAATAGTAGAAGTACGAGTAGTAGTACTAGCTATAGTAATAGTAGTTGTTGTGGTTGTTGTTGTTGTTGTAGTAGTAGTAGTAGTGCTGGTGGCCGCAATGGTAAAAGTAGTAGTTATAGTGGCGACACCAGTAGTAGTAGTGGTAGCTCTAGTAGTAGTAGGAAAAGTAGTAGTAGAAGTTGTAGTACCAGCAGTGGCAGTAGCAGCAGCAGAAGAAGAAGAAGCAGTAGTGGAAGAAGTAGTAGTAGAAGTAGTAGTGGAAGCAGCAGTAGTAGTAAAAGCGGTGGCTGTAGCAGTAGCAACCATAGTGGAAACAATACTTGATTAGTAGTAGTAGAAGTAGAAATAGTAGGAGCAGTAGCAGTAGTAGCAGTTGTTGCTGTAGTAGTAGCTGTAGCAATAGTAGTAGTACGAATAGTTGCTGTAGCAGTAAGTAGGAGTCATAGAAATAATAGTGTTTGATCTAGCAAAAGTAGCAATAGTAGCAGCAATAGCAGTAGTAGTAGTATGAGTACGAGTACTAGTAGTAGTAATGGAGGAAATAGTAGTAGAGGCTGTACTAGTAATAGTAGTTGCTGCTATAGTAGTAGTGGTAATAGTAGTAATAGTAGCAGTAGCAAAAGTTATAGTAGTATTAATAGTAGTATTAGTTGTAGTAGTAGTTGTAATTGTAGTAGTAGTACTAGTTATAGTAGTAACTGAATTAGTAATAGTAGTAGTAGAACTAGCCGCTGTAGTCATGATAGAAGTAGTAGTAGTAGTAGTTGTTGTTGTTGTATTAGTAGTAGAGTAGTAGTCATAGTAGTAGTAGTAGTTGTAGATGAAGTCGTAGTAGTAAGGGTAGGAGTAGGAGTAGCACTCGTAGTAGCAGGGGCAAGAGTAGGAGTAGTAGTAGTAGTTGTTGTTATTGTTGTTGTTGTTGTTGTAGGAGTAGTAGAAATATTAGTAGTAGTAGTAGTAGTGGCTATAGTAGGAGTAGGCGTAGGAGTAAGAGTAGTTGTGGGAGCCGTAGTAGTTGGAGTATTGATTGTACTAGTAGTAGTCATCGTAGCAACTACAACAAATGCAGTAGTCGTAGTAGTAGTAGTCGAGGTAGTGGCAGTGGTAGTATTAGTAGTAATTGGAGTAGTTGTAGCATTAGACGTAATAATAATAATATTAAAAGTAGTAGTGGTAGTAGAAGTACTAGCAGTAGATGTAGTAGCAACTACCCTAGTAGGAGCTGTAGTAGTTGTAGTAGTAGAAGTAGTAGAAGAAGTAGTAGTAGTATTAGTTGTTGTAGCAGTAGCAGAGGTAGAAGTAGTAGTAGGAAGGGGAGGAGGAGGAGGATGATGAAGAGGATGTGTAGTAGTAGCAACTGCAATAGTTACAGTTGTTGTACTAGTAGTAGTTGCAGTAGTGGTAGCACTAGCAGTAGCAGTAGTAGTAGTAATAGCTGTAGTAATAGTGGTAGTAGTAGAGGTACTAGTAATAGTAGTAGTAGTAGTAGTAGTAGTAGTTGGAGTAGTAGTAGTAGTACTAGTAGTAGTCATAGTAGTAGTACTAGTAGCAATCATAGTAGTAGTACTAGTAGCAATAGTAGTAGTAGTAGTAGAAGTTGTAACACTACTAGTTACGATAGTAGTAACAGTAGTAGGAGTAGTAGTAGTGCTGGAAGAGTTGAAGTAGAAGTAGTAGGAATAATAGTAGTAGTAGTAGCAGTTGGAGTAGTAGTAGAATTATTTGGTGTAGTAGTAGTCGAATTGTTAGTGGTAATAATTATAGTTGTAGGAGTAGTAGTAGTACTTGCTGAAGTAGCTGTAGTAGTTGTGTAGTAGTAATAGTAATAGTGGTAGTAGTAGAGGTATTAGTGATCATTGAAGTTGTAGTAGCTGTGGAAGTGGTAGAAGCGGTAGTAGAGGTCATAGTAGTAGTAGAAGTAGTTGTGGTGGTGGTCATAGTAGTCATAGTAGTAGTGGTAGCAGTGGTCGTAGTAGTAGTGGTAGCAGTGGTAGAAGTAGTAGTAATAGTATTAGTAGAAGTACTATTATTATTGTTATTATTGTTATTATTATTATTATTAGTAGCAGTAGTTGTAGTAGTAGTGGTGGTAGTAGTAGAGGTTGTAGTAGTAGTAGTAGTAGCAGTTGTTGTTGTTGTTGTTGTTGTTGTCGTTGTAATAGTAGCAGTAGAAGGCAATAGCAGTAGTAGTTATATTCGTAGTTTTAATAGTAGTTGTAGTACTTGTTGCAGTAGTAATAGAAGTAGTAGAAGTAGTAGTTGTAATAGTTGTAGTTATAACAGTAGTAATAGTTGTATTAGCAGTAATAGTAGCACTAGTTGTAGTAGGAGTAGGAGTAGGAGTAGCAGGAGTAGAAGTACATGGAGTAGTAGTAGTAGTAGTTGTTGTTGTTGTAGTAGTAGTATTAGTTTTAGTAGGAGTCGTAGTAGCAATAGTGGGAGTGGGAGTAGGATTAGGAGTAGGAATAGTTGTAGGAGTCGTAGTAGTTGGAGTAGCGAGAGTAGTAGTGGTGGTACTAGTAGTTGTTGTTGTTGTTGTAGTAGCAGCAGTGGGAGTAGGAGTAGTAGTTGTTCTAGTACTAGTCGTTATAGCAACTTCAGCAAATGCAATAGTAGCTATAGTAGTAGTAGTAGTAGTAGTAGTAGTAGCAGCAGCAGCAGCAATTGTAGTAGTTACAGGTGTAGTAGTAGTATTAGAAGTAACAATAATAATAGTAGCAGTAGTAGCAGTTGTAGTAGCAGTAGTTGTAGCAGTAGCAACAATCATAGTAGGAGCTGTAGTAGTTCTAGTTGTAGTAGGAGTTGCGTCTGTTGGAGTACAGGTAGGAGTTGGAGTTGCAATAGGAGTAGTAGTTGGAGTAGTAGTAGTAGTAGTAGTAGTAGTAGTAGTAGTAGTAGTAGTAGCTGTAGTAGTAATAATAGTAGTAGTAGTAGTTGTTGTTGTTGCAATAGTAGTAGTGGTAGTAAGAGTAGTAGTAGCATGAGTAGTAGTAGTAGTAGAAGTAGCAGTAGTAGTAGTAGTAGTTAGAGTAGTACGAGTTGTAGGAGTAATAGCAGTAGTAGTAATAGTTGGAGCAGCAAGCATAGTAGTAGAAGTAGTAGGAGCGTATGGAGGAGAAGTACTAGGAGTAATACTACCGTAATAGTAGTAGTAGTAGTAGTAGCAGTAGTAGTAATAGTAGTAGTAGTAGTAGTAGTAGTAGTATTAGTAGTAGAAGTAGTAGTAGTAGGAGTAGTTGTAGTACGAGAGGCAACGAGAGTAGCAGTAGTAGTAATTGCCATAGTAGTACTAGTTGTGGCAGTAGTAGTAGCGGTAGTATGAGAGGCAATAGCAATAGTAGTTGTTGTAATTGTTGCAGTAGTCTAGTTGAGCAGTAGTAGCAGAAGTACTAGTCATAGCTAAAGTAGTACTACTAGTAGTTGTAGTAGGAATAGCAATAGTAGTTGTAGTTTTTGTAGGAGTTGTTGTAGGAGTAGGACGAATCATACATGTAGTTCTAGTAGTGGAAGTAGTAGTTGTTGTAGTATTAGTAGCAGTAGTACATTTAGTAGTAGTAGTAGTAGTAGTAACAGTAGTAGTAGTTATAGTCGCAGTAGGTGCATGAGTAGGAAGAGCAGTAGGAGCAGCAGCAGCAATAGTAGTAGTAATAGGTGTGGTAGGCTTAGTAGTTATAGTGGTACTAATAGTAGTAGCAGCAATAGTAGTAGTAATCGTTGTGGTAGAAGTGGTAGTTGTAGAAGTAGTTGCCATAGTAGAAGAGTAGTAGTTGGAGTTGTAGTAGGAATAGCAGTTTGCAAAGGAATAGTTTTAGTAGTAGTAGTGCTAGTTGTAGTAGTAGTAATGGTAGCAGTGGTAGTTGTAGAAGTAGTAGTAGTTGTAGTTGCACATGTAGCTGCAACAGCAGCAGCAGCATCAGTAGTAGTAGTAGTAGTATTAGTAGTGGTAGAAGTAGTAGTAGTAGTTGCAGTAGTAGTGACAGTATTAGTAGCCATTGTAGAAGTAGGAGCAATAATAGTAATAGCAGTAGTATAAGTTATAATAGTAGCGGTAGTAATAGTCAGAATAGCAGTAGAATTAATAATAGTAGCAGTAGTAATAGTAGTTGTAGTAGAAGTAGCAGTAAAAGTAGTAATAGTAGTAGTAGGAGTTATAGTAGGAATAGCAGTAGAATTTATAATAGTGGTTGTAGTAATATTTGTTGCAGTAGAAGTAGCAGTAGCAGTCAAAGTAGTAGTTGTAGTAGAAGTAATAGCCGCATTATTAGTAGTAGAAGAAGTGGTAATAACATTAGTAGTAGTAATAGTAGTAGAAGTAATAGTAGCATTCAAAGTCGTAACTATTACAGTAGTAGTAGTAGTAGTAGTAGAGGTTGTACTAACATTAATAGTAGCTGTAGCAGTAATAATAATAGTATTAAAAGTAATCATAGTTTTAGTAGGAGTTGTACTAGTAGTAGTAGTAATAGTGGTAGTTGTTGCAACAACATTAGGAGTAGTAGTGGTTGTAGCAGCGGTAGTAGTAGCGGTAGTAGTAGCAGTAGTTGTTGTTGTAGTAGTCCTAGCACTAGCAGTAGTAGTAGTGGTAGTAATTGTAGTAGTAGTAGTAGTAGTAGCAGTAGCGGTTGTAGTCCTACAAGTAGTAGTAGCCTTTGTTGGAGTAGCAAAAATAGTAGCTATAGTAGTATTAGCAGTGGTAGCAGTTGTTGTTATTGTAGTAATAGTCATAGTATAAGTAGTAGCAGTAGTAATAGTAGCTGTAGCAGTAGTAGTCACAACGGTAGTAGTAATAGTAGTTGTGGTCAAGTACTAGTAGGAGTTGTAGTAGTCGTAGTGCGAGCCGGAGTATTGGTAGTAGTGATAGTAGCAGTTGCCATAGTAGTAGTAGTACAAGTAGAAATAATTGTTGTAGTTGTACCAGAGTAAAAATTATAATGGTAGCAATACTAGAGGTAGTAGTAGTAGTAGTAGTAGTAGTAGTAGTAGTAGTAGTAGTACTAGAAGTAGTAGTAGTAGTAGCAGAAGTAATAGGAGGAGGAGTAGTAGTAGTAGTAGCAGTAGTAGCCGTAGTAGTAGTAGTAATATTAGTAGTAGTAGTAGTAGTAGTAGTAGTAGTTGTTGTAGTAGTACTAGTCGTAATAGTAGTGGTAGTAGTGGTAGTAGTCGTAGTAGTATTAATAGTAGTAGTAATAGTTGTAGTAGTAGTAGTAATAATAGCAGTCAAGTAGTAGTAGGAGAAGTTGTAGTCATAGTAGGAGCAGGAGTATTGGTCGTAGTCATAGAAGCAGTTGTTGGAGTAGTAGTAGTACAAGCACAAATAGTTGTAGTAGTTGTAACGTAGTAGAAGTTACAACCAAAGTAATACTAGAGGTTGTAGTAGTAGTAGTAGGACTAGTAGTAGAAGTAGTAGTAGTAGTAGTAGTAGCCGTAGTAGCAGTAGCTGTAGAAGTTATAGTAGTAGTTGTTGTTGCAGAAGTAATAGTAGTTGTAGTAGTAGCAGTAGTAGTTGTAGTAGTAGTAGTAGTAGTAGTAATAATAGTAATAGTGGTAGTAGTAGTAGTAGTAATAGTAGCAGCAGCAGCAGCAGAAGTAGTAGTAGTGGAAGCACTAGGAGTAGTAGTAGTAGTAATAGTAGTAGTCGTAGTAGTAGTAGTAATAGAAGTAGTACTAGCAATAGTAGTAGTGGTGGTGGTGGTGGTAGTAGTAGTAGTAGTAGTAGCAAAAGTAGCCGTAGTAGTAGTAGTAATAGTAGTAGTTGTGATTGTAGAAGCAATAGTGGTGGTGGTGGTAGTAGTAGTAATAGTAGTAGTTGTACTAGTAGTTGTACTAGTCGTAGTAGTAGTGGTAATAGTGGTAGTAGTAGTAGTACTAGCAGCCGTACTAGTAGTAGTAATAGTACTAGTAGTAGTAGTAGTGGTAGTAGAAGCAATAGTTGTAGTAGTAGTAGTAGTAGTAGTAGTAGTAGTACTTGTTGTTGTAGTAGTAGTAGTAGTTGTTGTTGTAGTAGTAGTCGTGGTGGTAGTAGTAGTGGTAGTAGTGGTAGTAGTGGTAGTACTAGTAGCAGAAGTAGTAGTAGTAATAGTAGTAGTAGTAGAAGCAGTACCAGGAGTAATAATAGCAGCAGCAGCAGTAGTAGTAGAAGTAACAGGAGTAGTAGTAGTAGCATTAGTAGTAGTATTAATAGTAGTAGAAATGGTTGTACAAGTTATTTTCGAGTAGTAGTACGAGTAGTAGTAGTACATGCAGAAATAGTTTTTGTAGTTGTAACGTAGTATAAGTTACGACGGTAGAAATACTAGACGTAGTAGTAGTAGTACTAGTAGTAGTCATAATAGAAGTAATAGCTGCAGTAGTAGTAGCAGCTGTAGTCGAAGCAATAGTAATAGTTGTAGAAGTTAAGTAGCAGTAGTACTAGTAGTAGTGCAAGTAGTAGCCGTAGTAGGACAAGTAGTAGTAGTAAAAGTAGTAGTAGTAGTAGTTGTAGTAGTACTACTACTAGTAGTAGTAGTAGTAATAATAATAATATTAGTAGTGGTAGTGGTAGTAATGGCAGTAGTAGTAGTAGTAGTAGTAGTGGTAGAAGCAGTAGTAGTGGTAGTGGTAGTTGTAGCAAGAATAGGAGTAGTTGGAGTTGTAGTAGTAGTAGTAGTAGTTATTGTTGTTCTTATTGTTGTTTTTGTTATTGTAGTAGCAGCAACAGTAGTAGTAGTTTTAGTAGTAGTAATAGTAGTAGTAGTAGTAGTAGTAGTAGTAGTAGTAGAAGTAGTAATTGGTGTACTAGTAGTAGTAGTAGTAGTACTTGTTATGGTAGTAGAAGTACTTGTAGTAGTAGTAGTAGTTGCAGCGGTAGTACTACTAATAGTTGTTGTTGTAGTATTAGTAGTAGTAGAAGTTGTAGTAGTAGTGGTGGTAGTAGTAGTCGTAGTAGTAGTAGTAGTAGTAGTAGTAGTAGTAGTAGTAGTAGTAGTAGTAGTCGTGGTGGTGGTGGTGGTGGTGCTAGTAGTAGTAGTTGTAGTAGTAGTTGCAATAGTTGTAGTACTAGAAATAGTAGTAGAAATAGTAGTTGTAGTTTATGTAGTAGTAGTGCTACTACTAGTAGTAGTGTTACTAGTAGTAGTAGTAGTAGTAGTAGTAGTAGTAGTAGAAGTAGAAGTAGTAGTAGCACTAGTAATAGTAGTAGTATTAGCAGTACATGTACTAGTAGCTATAACAGTAGTAGTTGTTGTAGTAGTAGTAGTAGAAGTAATAATAGTAGAAGTAATAGTAGTAGTTGATGTAGTAGTAGTAGTATTAGTAGTAGTAGTAGAAGTAATAGTAGTAGTAGTAGTAGTACTAGCAGAAGTGGTAGTAGTTATTGTATTAGAAAAATAATAGCAGCAGTAGCAACATCAGCCAGAGTAGTAGTAGTTGCAGTAGTAGTAATCGTCATCGTCATAGTAGTAGTAGTAGTTGGTGTAGTAGTAGGACTAGCAGTAGTTGTGGCAATAATAGTTGTAGGATTAGTAGTAGTAGTAGTAGTACGAGTAATAGTAGCAGTAGTAGGAGTAGTTGTTGTAGTAATTGTAGCAGTAGTAGTTGTAGTAGTAGCAGTAGTAGTAGTAGTTGTAGTAGTAGTAGTAGTTATTGTTGTTGTTGTTGTTACAGCAGTGGCCGAAGTAATAGTGTTAGTAGTAGTAGTAGTAGTAGTAATAATAGTAGTAGTAGTAGTAGTACTAGTAGTAATAGTGATCGTAATTGTAGCAATAGCGGGGGTAGAAGTAGTACTAGTAGTAATAGTAGTAGTAGTAGTAGTAGCAGTTGTTGTTGTTATTGTTGTTGTTGTTGTTGTTGTTGTAGTAGCAGTAGTAGTTATTGTAGCTGTAGTAGTTGGAATAGTAGTAGTAGTGGTGGTGGTAGTAGTAGTAGGATTAGTAATAGTAGTAGTAGTATTAGTAATAGTAGTAGTTGTTGTAGTAATCATAGTAGTAGTAGAAGTAGTAGTAGTAGTAGTTGTAGTTGTAGTAGTAGTAGTAGCAGGAGGAGGAGTAGTTGTTGTTGTAATAGTAGTAATCGTAATAGTAGTAGTAATAGTAATAGTTGTCATTGTAGTAGTAGTAGTAGTAATCGTTGTAGAAGTAGTAGTAGTAGTAGTAGTTGTTGTTGTTGTCATTATTGTTGTAGTACTTATAGAAGTTGTAGTGCTCCTACTAGTAGTAGTAGTAGGTGTAGTTGTTATGGTAGTAGTAGTAGCAGTTATTATAGTGGTAGCAGCAGAAGTAGTAGTAGTAGTTCTAGTAGTAGTTGTAGTAGTAGTAATAGTTTTTATTGTTGTTGTTGTAGTAGTAGTAGGGAGTAGTAGTAGTAGTAGAAGTAGTAGTAGTAGAAGAAGTAATAGTAGTAGTAGTAGTAGTAGGAGTTGTAGCAGTAATAATAGTAGTATGGTACTAGTAGTAGTAGTAGTTGTTGTTGTTGTTGTAGTAGTAGTAGTAGTAGTAGTAGTACTAGTAGCAATAGTAGAAGTAATAGTAGTAGTAGTTGGAGTAGTTGTTGTTGTAGTAGTAGTAATCGTAATAGAGATAATAATAGTAAAAGTAGTAATTGTAGTAGTAGTAGTAGTAGTTGTTGTTGTTGTTGTTCTTGTTGTAGTAATTGTAGTAGTTGTAGTAGTAGGTGTAGCTATTATAGTAGTAGTAGTTGTTGTTGTTGTAGTAGAAGCAGAAGTAGTAGTAATAGTAGTTCTAGTAGTAGTGGTTGTTGTTATTGTTGTTGTAGTAGTAGTAGTAGTAGTGGTAGTGGTAGTAGTTGTAGAAGTAATAGTACTAGTAGCAGTAGCAGTAGTAGTAGTAGGAGTAGTAGCAGTAATAATAGTAGTAGTAGTTGTAGTAGTTGTTGTTGTTGTAGTAGTAGTTGTGGTGGTGGTGGTAGTAGTAGTAGTAGTAGTAGCTGTAGTAGTAGTAGTTGTAGTAGTAGTAGTAGTAGTAATAGTAGTAGTACTAATAGTAGTAATAGTAGTAGTAGTAGTAATAGTAGTAGTAGTAACAGTTTTATTAGAAGAAATAGTTGTAGTAGTAGTAGTTGTAGTAGTAGTACTAGTAGTAGTAATAGTAGTCGTAATCGTAGTAGTGGTAGCTGTAGTTGTAATCGTTGTAGCACTAGTTGTAGTAGAAGTAGTCGTAATAGTAGTAGTAGTAGTTGCTATTGTTGTTGTTACTGTTGTTGTTGTATAAGTAGTAGTATTAGCAATAGTAGTCATAGTATTACTAATAACAGTAGTCGTAGTAGTAGTAATCGTAGTAGTAGTAGTAGTTGCAGTAGTAGCAGCAATAGTTGTAGTAGTAGTACTAATGGTAGTAGTAGGAGGAGTACTTGTTGTTGTTGTAGTAGTAATCGTAATAGCAGTAGTAGTAGTAATAGTAGTAATTGTAGTAGTTGTAGTAGTAGTAATCGTCGTCCACATAGTAGTAGTAGTAGTAGTAGTAGTAGAAGTAGTAGTAGTACTAGTATTAGTTGTAGTACAAGTAATTGTAGTAGCAGTAGGAGTAGTTGTTGTAGTAATAGTAGCAGTAGTAGTTGTAGTAGTAGCAGCAGTAGTAGTAATTGTCGTTGTTGTAGTAGTAGTTGTAGTAGTAGTTATTGTTGTTGTTTTTGTAGCAGTGGCCGTAGTAATAGTGTTAGTAGTAGTAGTAGTAGTAGTAGTTGTCGTTGTTGTTGTTGTAGTAGCAGTAGTAGTTCTTGTAGTTGTAGTAGTTTTAATAGTAGTAGTAGTAGTGGTAATAGTAGTAGTAGGATTAGTAATAGTAGTAGTAGAATTAGTAATATTAGTAGTTGTTGTAGTAATCCTAGTAGTAGTAGTAGTAGTGGTTCTTGTTGTAGTTGTAGTACTAGTAGTAGTAGGAGGAGGAGTAGTTGTTGTTGCAATAGTATCAAACGTAATAGTAGTAGTAATAGTAAAAGTTGTAATTGTAGTAGTAGTAGTAGTAATCATTGTACAAGTAGTTGTAGTAGTAGTAGTTGTTGTTGTCGTTATTGTTGTAGTACTTGTAGTAGTTGTAGTCCTAGTAGTAGTAGTAGTAGTAGGTGTAGTTGTTATAGTAGTAGTAGTTGTTGTTGTAGTAGTAGTAGTAGTAGAAGCAGTAGTAGAAGTTCTAGTAGTAGTAGTTGTAGTAGTAGTAGTAGTAGTAGTAGTAGTAGTAGAAGTAGTAGTAGTAGAAGAAGTAATAGTAGTGGTAGTAGTAGGAGTAGCAGTAGTAGTAGTAGGAGTAGTAGCACTAATAATAGTAGTATGGTGGTAGTTGTAGTAGTAGTAGCTGTTGTTCTTGTTGTTGTTGTAGTAGTAGTAGTAGTAGTAGTACTAGTACTAGTACTAGTAGCAGTAGTAGAAGTAATAGTAGTAGTAGTTGGAGTAGTTGTTGTTGTAATAGTAGTAATCGTAATAGTAGTAGTAATAGTAATAGTAGTAATAATAGTAGTAGTACTAGTAGTAATGGTTGTAGTCGTAGTAGTAGTAGTAGTAGTAGTTGTTGTTGTTGTTGTAGTACTTGTAGTAGTTGTAGTAGTAGGTTTAGCTGTTATAGTAGTAGTAGTTGTTGTTGTTGTAATAGTAGCAGAAGTAGTAGTAGTAGTAGTTCTAGTAGTAGTAGTAGTCGTAGTAGCAGTTGTTGTTGTTGTTGTTGTTGTCGTTGTAGTAGTAGTAGTGGTAGTAGTGGTAGAGGTAGTAGTTGTAGAAGTAATAGTAATAGTAGTAGTAGCAGTAGCAGTAGCAGTAGGAGTAGTAGGAGTTGTAGTAGTAATAATAGTAGTAGTAGTTGTAGCAGTAGTTGTAGTAGTTGTTGTTGCTGTAGTAGTAGTGGTGGTTGTAGCAGTAGTAGTAGTCGTAGTAGTAGTAGTAGTAGTAGTAGCAGTAGTAGTAGTAGTAGTAGCTGTATTAGTAGTAGTCATAGTAGTAATAGTAAAAGTAGTAGCAGTAGTAGTACTAGTTCTAGTATTAGCAGCAGTAGCGGTGGTAGCAGTAGTAGTAGTAGTAATAATAGCAGTAGTTGTTGTAGTAATTGTAATAGTAGTAGTAGTTGTTGTCGAAGTAGTAGTAGTAGTATTAGTAGTAGTAGTTATTGTAGAAGTAGTAATTGTAGGAGTAGCAGTAGTAGTAGTAGTAGTAGTAGTAGTCACAGAAGTAGTAGTAGTAGCAGTTGTAGTTGTAATAGTAGTAGTAGCCGTAGCCGTAGTAGTAGTAGTAGTAGTAGTAGTAGTTGTTGTTGTTGTTGTTGTACTTGTATTTGTAGTAGTAGTAGTAGTAGTAGTTGTGGTGGTAGTAGCAGTAGTAGTTGTTGTAGTATTTGTAACAATAGTAGGAGTAGTAGCAGCAACTGTAGTAGTAGTTGTTGTAAAAGTTGTAGTATTAGTAGTGGTAGAAGCAGCAGCAGCAGCAGCAGTAGTAGTATTAGTTGTTGTTCTTCTTGTTGTTATTGTTGTTGTTGTAGTGGTAGTAGTAGTAGTAGTAATAATGGTAGTAGTAATAGTTGTTGTTGTTGTTGTAGTAGCAGAAGTAGTTGTTGTAGTTGTTGTTGTGGTAGTTGTAATAGTAGTAGTAGTAGCAGTAATAGTAGTAGTAGAATTAGTAATAGTAGTAGTAGAATTAGTAATTGTAGTAGTTGTTGTGGTAATCATAGTAGTAGTGGTAGTAGTAGTAGCAGTAGTTGTAGTTGTAGTACTGGTAGTAGTAGTAGTTGGAGTAGTTGTTGTTGTAATAGTAGTAATCGTAATAGTAGTAGTAATAGTAATAGTAGTAATTGTAGTAGTCGTAGTAGTAATCCTTGTAGTAGTAGATGTAGTAGTAGTTGTAGTAGTAGTAGTTGTTGTTGTAGTAGTTGTAGTAGTAGTTGAAGTAGTAGTAATAGTAGTAGCACTAGTAGTTATAGTAGTAGTAATAATAGTACTAGTAGTAGTAATAATAGTAGCAGTAGTATTAGTAACAGTAGTAGTAGTATTTGTAATAGTAGTAGTAGTTGTTGTAATCGTAGTAGTAGTGGTAGTAGTAATTGAAGTAGTTGTAGTACTATTAGTAGTTGTAGTACTAGCAATAGTAGTAGTGGTAGGAGTAGTTGTAGTAGTAGTAGTAGTTGTTGTTGTTGTTGTTGTTGCTGTTGTTGTTGTAGTTGTAGTAGTAGTCGTAATTGTATCATTAGTAGCAGTAGTAGTAGTAGTTGTTGTTGTTGTTGTTGTTGTAGTTGTTGTAGTAGTTGTAATTGATCAAGAGTAGTAGTAGTTGTTGTTGTTGTTATAGTGGTAGTAGTAATAGTAGTACTAGTACTAGTACTAGTAGTAGTTGAAATATTAGTTGTAGTAGTAGTATAAGTAGTAGTAGTAATAGTATAAGTAGTAGTAGTCGCAGCAGTAGTTGTTGTAGTAGTAGTAGTTGTAGTAGAAGTAAAAGTAGTGGTAGTAGTAATAGTAGTAGTAGTATTAGTAGTAGTAGTAGTAGTGTTAGTAATAGTAGTAGTAGTAGTAGTAGCAGTAGGAGTAGTAATAGAAGTAGTAGTACGAGGAGTAGTAGTAGTAGTAGTTGTAGTAGAAGTAGTAGTAGTTGTTGTCATAGTAGTAATAGTAGTAGTAGTAGTAGCAGTAGCAGTAGTAGTAATTGTATTAGAAGTAATAGTTGTAGTAGTAGTAGTAGTAGTAGTAGTAGTTTTAGTACTAGTAGTAGTAGTAGTAGTAGCAGTCGTAATCGTAGTAGTAATAGCAGTAGTAGTAATCGTTGTAGCAGTAGTTGTTGTAGAAGTAGTCGTAATAGTAGAAGTAGTAGTAGTTGTTGTTGTTATTGTATAAGTAGTAGTATTAGTATTATTAGTAGTAGTATTATTAATAGCAGTAGTCGTTGTAGTAGTTATCGTAGTAGTAGTAGTAGTAGTAGTAGTAGTAGTAGTAGTAGCAGCTGCAATAGTTGTAGTTGTAGTAGTAGTAGGCGGAGGAGGAGTGCTTGTCATTGTTGTAGTCGTAATCGTAATAGCCGTAGTAGTAGTAATAGTAGTAATTGTAATAGTTGTAGTAGTAGTAATCGTCGTCGTCATAGTTGTAGTAGTAGTAGTAGTAGTAGCACTAGTACTAGTATTAGTTGTAGTACAAGTAATAGTAGTAGTAGTAGGAGTAGTAGTTGTAGTAATAGTAGCAGTAGTAGTTGTAGTAGTTGTAGTAGTAGCATCTGTAGTAGTAGTTGTAGTTGTAGTAGTAGTAGTAGTAGTAGTAGTTGTTGTTGTTGTTGTTGTAGCAGTGGCCGTAGTAGTAGTGTTAGTAGTAGTCGTAGTAGTAGTAGTAATAGTAGTAGTAGTAGTAGTAGTAGTAGTAATAATAATAGTGGTCTTAGTTGTAGCAATAGCGGTGGTAGAAGAAGTAGCAGTAGTAATAGTAGCAGTAGTAGTAGTTGTTGTTGTTGTTGTTTTTGTTGTTGTAGTAGCAGTAGTAGTTGTTGTAGTTGTAGTAGTTGTAATAGTAGTAGTAGTGGTGGTAATAGTAGTAGTAGGATTAGTAATAGTAGTAGTAGTATTAGTAATAGTAGTAGTAGTTGTAGTAATCATAGTAGTAGTAGTAGTAGTTGTTGTTGTTGTTGTAGTTGTAGTACTAGTAGTAGAAATAGGAGGAGTAGTTGTTGTTGTAATAGTAATAATCGTAATAGTAGTAGTAATAGTAATAGTTGTTATTGTATTAGTAGTAGAAGTAATCGTTGTAGAAGTAGTTGTAGTAGTAGTTGTTGTTGTTGTCGTTATTGTTGTAGTACTTGTAGTAGTTGTAGTACTTCTAGAAGTAGTAGTAATAGGTGTAGTTGTTATAGTAGTAGCAGTTGTTGTTGTTGTGGTAGTAGCTGTAGAAGCTGTAGTAGTAGTTCTAGTAGTAGTTGTTGTAGTAATAGTAGTAGTTGTTGTTGTAGTAGTAGTAGTAGGAGGAGGAGGAGTAGTAGTAGTAGTTGTAGTAGAAGAAGTAATAGTAGTAGTAGTAGTAGCAGAAGCAGTAGTAGTAGTAGGAGTCATATTAGTAATAATAGTAGTATGGTAGTAGTAGTTGTAGTAGTTGTTGTTATTGTTGTTTTTGTTGTAGTTGTAGTAGTAGTAGCAGTAGTAGTACTAGTACTAGTAGAAGTAGTAGTAGTTGGAGTAGTGTTGTTGTAGTAGTAGTAATCGTAATAGTAGTAGTAATCGTAATAGTAGTAATTGTAGTAGCAGTAGTTGTTGTTGTTGTTGTTGTAGTACTTGTAGTACTTGTAGTAGTAGGTGTAGTTTTTATAGTAGTAGTAGTTGTTGTTGTTATACTAGTAGCAGAAGTAGTAGTAGTAGTAGTTCTTGTATTAGTTTTAGTAGTAGTAGTGGTTGTTGTTGTTGCTGTTGTTGTTGTTGTAGTAGTAGTAGTAGTATTAGTGGAAGTGGTAGTAATTGTCGAAGTAATAGTAGTAGTAGTAGTAGCAGAAGCAGAAGCAGTAGGAGTAGTAGGAGTAGTAGCAGTAATAATAGTGATAGTAGTTGTAGTAGTAGTTGTAGTAGTAGTGGTGGTAGTAGTAGTAGTAGTAGTAGTGGTAGTAGTGGTAGTAGTAGTAGTAGTAGTAGTAGCTGTATTAGTAGTTGTAGTAGTTGTTGTTGTTGTAGTAGTAGTGGTGGTGGTAGTAGTAGTAGTAGTAGTTGTTGTTGTTGTTGTTGTAGTAGTAGTAATACTAGTAGTAGTAGCTGTATTAGTAGTTGTCGTAGTAGCAGTAATAGTAGTAGTAGTAGTAGTAGTAGTAGTAGTAGTAGTAGTAGTAGTAGTTGTAGTAGTAATAGTAGTAGCAATAATAGTAGCACTAGTTGTAGTAGTAGTTGTAGTAGTAGTAATTGCAGTAGCAGTGGTAGTAATTGTAATAGTAGTAGTAGTTGTAGTAGAAGTAGTAGTAGTAGTAGTAGTATTAGTAGTAGTTGTTGTTGTAGAAGTAATAATAGTAGTAGTAGTAGCAGTAGTAGTCGTAGTAGTAGTAGTCGCAGTAGTAGTAGTAGTAGCTGTTGTAATTGTAGTAGTAGTTGTAGCCGTAGCCGTAGTAGTAGTAGTAGTAGCAGTAGTAGTAGTAGTTGTAATTGTATTAGTAGTAGTAGTAGTAGTAGTGGTAGTAGTAATAGTAGTAGTAGTAGTAGTATTTGTAATAGTAGTAGGAGTAGCAGCAGCAGCAGTAGTTGTAGTAGTTGTAAAAGTTGTAGTATTAGTAGTGGTAGAAGCAGCAGCAGCTGCAGTAGTAGTATTAGTTGTTTTCTTCTTCTTCTTCTTCTTGTTGTTATAAGGTGGTAGTAGTAGTAGTAATAGTAGTAGTAGTAGTTGTTGTTGTTGTTGTTGTTGTTGTACTAGTAGTAGTAGTAGTTGTAGTAGTTGTTGTAGTTGTAGTTGTTGTAATAGTAGTAGTAATAGCAGAAATAGTAGTAGTAGGATTAGTAATAGTAGTAGTAGTTGTTGTTGTAATCATAGTAGTAGTGGTAGTAGTAGTAGTAGTAGTATTAGTTGTAGTACTAGTAGTAGTAGTAGTAGGAGTAGTTATTGTTGTAATAGTTGTAATCGTAATAGTAGTAGTAATAGTAATACTAGTAATTGTAGTAGAAGTAGTAGTAATCAGTGTAGTAGTAGTTGTAGTAGTAGTAGTTGTTGTTGTCGTTATTGTTGCAGAAGTAGTAGTGGTAGTACTAGTAGTAGTAGTTGTTGTAGTACTAGTAGTAGTAGTAGCAGTAGTAACAGTCGTAGTGGTAGTAGTAATAATAGTAGTTGTTGTTGTTGTTGTTGTAGTAGTAGTAGCAGTAGAAGAAGAAGTAGTAGTAGTAGTAGTAGTAGTGCTAGTAGTAATCATAGTAGTAGTAGTATTAGTTGCAGTAGTAGTAATAGTAGTAGTATTAGTAGTAGTACTAGTAGTTGTAGTACTAGTAATAATAGTACTAGTAGTAGTAGTAATAGTAGCAGTAGTTTTCGTAACAGTTGTAGTAGAATTTGTAATTGTAGTAGTAGTTGTTGTTATCGTAGTAGTAGTAGTAGTAGTAATTGAAGTAGTTCTAGTACTAGTAGTAGTTGTAGAACTAGCAATAGTAGTAGTGATAAGACTAGTTGTAGTAGTAGTAGTAGCAGTAGTTGTTGTTGTTGTTGTTATTGTTGTTGTTGTAGTAGTTGTAATTGATCAGTAGTAGTAGTAGTAGTTGTTGTTGTTGTAGTGGTAGTAGTAAAAGTAGGACTAGTACTACTAGTAGTAGTAGTCGAAATATTAGTAGTTGTAGTAGTATAAGTAGTAGTAGTAATAGTATAAGTAGTAGTAGTAGCAGCAGTAGTTGTTGTTGTAGTAGAAGTTGTAGTAGAAGTAAAAGTAGTAGTAGTAGTAATAGTTGTAGTAGTATTAGTAATAGTAGTAGTAGTGTTAGTAATAGTAGTAATAGTAGTAGTAGCAGTAGGAGCAGTAGTAGAAGTAGTAGTACGAGGAGGAGTAGTAGTAGTAGTTGTAGAAGTAATACCAGCAGCAGCAGCAGCAGTAGTAGTAGTAGTTGTCGTGGTGGTAATAGTAGTGGTAGTAGTAGTAGTAGTAGTGGTAGTAGTAGTAATTGAATTAGAAGTAATAGTTGTAGTAGTAGTAGTAGTACTAGTACTAGTACTAGTACTAGTAGTTGTAGTCGTAATCGTAGTAGTAGCAGCAGTAGTAGTAATCGTTGTGGCAGTAGTTGCAGTAGAAGTAGTCGTAATAGTAGTAGTAGTAGTTGTTGTTATTGTTGTTGTTGTTGTTGTATAGGTAGTAGTATTACTAATAGTAGTAGTACTATTACTAATAGCAGTAGTCATAGTAGTAGTAATCGTAGTAGTAGTAGTAGTAGTAGTAGTAGTAGCAGCAATAGTTGTAGTTGTAGTACTAGTAGTAGTAGGAGGAGGAGTAGTTGTTGTTGTTGTCGTAGTAATCGTAATAGCAGTAGTAGTAGTTATAGTAGTAATTGTAGTAGTTGTAGTAGTAGTAATCATCGACGTCCTAATAGTAGTAGTAGTAGAAGAAGTAGTAGTAGTAGTAGTACTAGTACTAGTATTAGTTGTAGTACATGTAATAGTTGTTTTAGTAGGAGTAGTTGTTGTAGTAATAGTAGCAGTAATAGTTGTAGTAGTAGCAGCAGTAGTAGTAGTTGTTGTAGTAGTAGTAGTAGTAGTTGTTGTTGTTGTTGTTGTTGTTGTTGTTGTTGTTGTTGTAGCAGTGGCCATAGTAATAGTGTCAGCAGTAGTAGTAGTAGTAGTAGTAATAATAGCAGTAGTAGTAGTAGTAATAATAATAATAGTGGTCGTAGTTTTAGCAATAGCGGTGGTTGAAGTAGTAGTAGCAGTAATAGTAGTAGTTGTTGTTGTTGTAGTTGTAGTAGTTGCAATAGTAGTAGTAGTAGTGGTAATAGTAGTAGTATGATTAGTAATAGTAGTAGTAGTATTAGTAATAGAAGCAGTTGTTGTAGTAATCATAGTAGTAGTAGTAGTAGTAGTTGTTGTTGTTGTAGTAGTAGTACTAGTAGTAGTAGTCGGAGGAGTAGTTGTTGTTGTAATAGTAGTAATCATAATAGTAGTAGTAATAGTAATAGTTGTAATTGTAGTAGTAGTAGTAGTAATCATTGTAGAAGTAGTTGTAGTAGTAGTAGTTGTTGTTGTACTTGTAGTAGTTGTAGTACAACTACTAGTAGTAGTAGTAGGTGTAGTTGTTATAGTAGTAGTAGTTGTTGTTGTTGTAGTAGTAGCCGCAGAAGCAGTAGTAGTAGTTCTAGTAGTAGTTGTTGTTGTTGTTATAGTAGTAGTAGGAGTAGTAGTAGTAGTAGTAGAAGTAGTAGTAGTAGAAGAAGTAATAGTAATAATAGTAGTAGTAGTAGCAGTAGTAGTAGTAGTAGGAGTAGTAGCAGTAATAATAGTAGTATGGTAGTAGTAGTAGTAGTAGTAGTCATTGTTGTTGTTGTAGTAGTAGTACTGCTACTAGTACTAGTAGCAGTAGTAGAAGTAATAGTAGTAGTCGTTGGAGTAGTTGTTGTTGTAGTAGTAGTAATCGTAATAGCAGTAGTAGTAGTAATAGTAGTAATTGTAGTAGTAGTATTAGTAGTAATGGTTGTAGTATTAGTAGTAGTAGTAGTTGTTGTTGTTGGTGTAGTACTTGTAGTAGTTGTAGTAGTAGGTGTAGCTGTTATAGTAGTTGTAGTTGTTGTTTTTGTAGAGGTGGCAGAAGTAGTAGTAGTAGTAGTACTAGTAGTAGTGGTTGTTGTTATTGTTGCTGTTGTTGTAATAGTAGTAGTAGTCGTGGTGGTAGTGGTTGTAGTTGTAGTAGTAATAGTAGTAGTAGCAGTAGCAGTAGTAGTAGTAGGAGTAGTAGCAGTAATAATAGTAGTAGTTGTTGTAGTAGTAGTTGTTGTAGTGGTGTTGGTGGTAGTAGTAGCAGTAGTAGTAGTTGTTGTTGTAGTAGTAGTAGCTGTAGTAGTAGTAGTCGTAGTAGTAGTAATAGTAATAGTAGTAGTAATAGTAGTAGTAGTAGTAGTACTAGTACTAGTATTAGCAGTAGTAGTGGTGGTGGTAGTAGTAGTAGTAGTAGTAATAGCAGTAGTAGTGGTAGTAATTGTAATAGTAGTAGTAGTTGTAGTAGAAGAAGAAGTAGTAGTAGTAGTATTAGTGGTAGTAGTTATTGTAGAAGTAATAATAGTAGTAGTAGTAGCAGCAGCAGTAGTAGTAGTAGTAGTAGTCGCAGTTGTAGTAGTAGTAGCAGTTGTAGTTGTTGTAGTAGTAGTAGCCGTAGCCGTAGCCGTAGTAGTAGTAGTAGTAGTAGTAGTAGTAGTAGTAGTAGTAGTAGTAGTAGTAGTAGTTGTTGTTGTTGTTGTTGTTGTTGTAATTGTATGAGTAGTAGTCGTAGTAGTAGTAGTGGTAGTAGTAGTAGTAATAGTAGTAGTAGTAGCGGCAGTAGTAGTTGTTGTTGTAAAAGTTGTAGTATTTGTAGTGGTAGAAGCAGCCGCAGCCGCAGTAGTAGTATTAGTTATCGTTGTTCTTCTTCTTCTTCTTCTTGTTGTAGTGGTAGTAGTAGTAGTAGTAAGAGTAGTAGTAGTAGTAGTTGTTGTTGTTGTTGTTGTTGTTGTTGTTGTAGTAGTAGCAGTAGTAGTTGTTCTAGTTGTAGTAGTTTTAATAGTAGTAGTAGTAGCAGTAATAGTAGTAGAAGGATTAGTAATAGTAGTAGTAGTATTAGTAATAGTAGTAGTTGTTGTTGTAATTATAGTAGTAGTGGTAGTAGTAGTAGTTATTGTTGTAGTTGTAGTACTCGTAGTAGTAATAGTAGGAGTAGTAGTTGTCGTAATAGTAGTAATCGTAATAGTAGTAGTAATAGTAATAGTAGTAATTGTAGGAGTAGTAGTAGTAATCGTTGTAGTAGTAGTTGTTGTCGTTATTGTTGTAGTAGTTGTAGTAGTTGTATTACAAGTAATAGTAGCAGTAGTAGGTGTAGTTGTTATAGTAGTAGTCGTTGTTGTTGTTGTAGTTGTAGCAGCAGAAGTAGTAGTAGTAGTTTTAGTAGTAGTTGTAGTAGTAGTAGTAGTTGTTGTTGTTGTTGTAGTAGTGGTAGTAGGAGAAGTAGTAATCCTAGAAGTAGTAGTAGTAGAAGAAGTAATAGTAGTAGTAGTTGTAGCAATAGCAGTAGTAGTAGGAGTAGTAGTAGTAGTAACAATAGTAGTATGGTAGTAGTAGTAGTAGCAGGAGTAGTAGTAGTTATTGTTGTTGTTGTTGTTGTTGTTGGAGTAGTAGTAGTAGTAGTAGTAGTAGTAGTACTAGTAGCAATAGTAGAAGTAATAGTAGTAGTAGTAGTCGTAGTAGCTGTAATAGTTGTAGTAGTATTTGGAGTAGTTGTTGTAGTAGTAGTAGTAATCGTTATAGTAGTAGTAATAGTAATAGTAGTAATGGTTGTAGTAGTAGTTGTTGTTGTTGTTGTTGCTGTTGTTGTTGTAGTACTTGTAATAGTTGTAGTAGTAGGTGTAGTTGTTATAGTAGTAGCAGACGTAGTAGTAGTAGTAGTTCTAGTAGTAGTTGTAGTAGTAGTAGTGGTTGTTGTTGTTGCTGTTGTTGTTGTTGTTGTAGTAATAGTAATAGTAGTCGTGGTAGTAGTTGTAGAAGTAATAGTAGTAGTAGTAGTAGCTGTAGCAGTAGCAGTAGTAGTAGTAGGAGTAGTAGCAGTAATAATAGTAGTAGTAGTTGTAATAGTAATTGTAGTTGTTATTATTGTTGTAGTAGTAGTGTTGCAGTTGTAGTAGTAGTAGAAGTAGAAGTAGTAGTAGTCGTAGTAGTAGTAATAGTAGTAGTAGTAGTAGTAGTAGTACTACTACTACTACTGCTAGTACTAGTACTAGTATTAGCTGCAGTAGCGGTGGTG
>RXID01011200.1:80751-98729 GCA_005019695.1 Trichopus zeylanicus subsp. travancoricus | reverse complement strand
TTGTAGTCTCAATAGTAGCAGTAGGAGTAAAAGTAGCAGTAGAGGTAGTTGTAATATTAGTAGTAGTTGTAGTAGCAGCAGTAGTAGCAGCTGTAGTCGCAACAATAGTAGTAGTAGTAGTCATAATAGGAGGAATAGTACTAGTGCCAGTAGTAGTAGTTGTAGTAGCTATAGCTGTAGTGGCAATAGTTGTAGTAGCAATTATTGCAGTAGGAGTAGCAGTCGTACTAGCAGTAATAGTAGTATTAGCTGTAGTAGTAGCAATAGTTGTGGTACTAGTGGCTGATGTAGTAGTAGTTGTAGGAGTGGTAGTAGAACTAGTAGTAATAGGAGGAGAAGGAGTAGTACTTGTACTAGCGGTAGTAAATGTTATTGTAGTAGTTGTAGCAGTTGGGGTAGTAGTAGCAGTAGCAGTAGCAGTCATAGTAGCAGTAGTTGTAGTATTAACTTTAGAAGTAGCAATAGCAGTAGTAGTAGTTGTACTAGTGGAAGTAGCTATACTATTAGCAATAGTAGTAGTCGTTGTTGTCGCATTAGTAATAGTATTAGTGGCAATAGTAGTAGTTGCAGTGGTATTAGCAGTAGCAAGATTAGTTGCTGTAGTGGTAGTAGTAGCAGAAGCATAAGCAGTAGTAGTAGCAATAGTTGCAGTAGTTGTAGCGGTAGTATAGTAGTAGTAACAGTAGCAGTAGTAGTAGTAGCTGTAGCTATAGTAGTAGTTGTAGTAGTAGGAGTAGTAGTAGAAGTAGTAGAAGTAATACTACCAGTAGTAGTTGTTGTTATTGTTCTTATTATTGTAGTAGTAGTAGTGGTAGTAGTAGTTGCAGTAGTAGTAGTTGTTGTTGTTGTTGTAGTAGTAGGAGTAGTAGTAGTAGTAGTATTTGTAGTAGTTGTAGTAGTTGTAGTACTAGTAGTAGTACTAGTTGAAGTAGTAAGAGGGGTACTAGTAATTGTTGTTGTTGTTGTTCTTATTGTCGTCGTAAAAGTAGTGGTAGTAGTAATAATAACAGTTGTATTAATAGTAGCAGCAGTAGTGGTTGTAGTAGTAGGTGAAGAAGTAGTAATAGGAGTAGTAGGAGTAGGAATATTAGTAGTATTAGGAGTAGGAGGAGTAGTAGTAGTGGACGGAGTAGGAGTAGGAGGAGTAGTAGGAGTAATAGTAGTAGTAGTTGTAGTAGTAGAAGTATTAGTAGTAGTTGTAGTAGTTGTAGCAGAAGTAGGAGTAGGAGTAGGCGTAGGAGTAGTTGTAGGAATAGTTGTAGTTAGACTACTAATAGTAGTAGTAGTAGTAGTAGGAGTAGAAGTAACAGTAGTAGTAGTAGTATTAGTGGTAGAGGTACTAGTAATAGTAGTAGTAATAATAAAAGTAATAGCCATATTACAGGAAGTAGTAGTAGCATAAGCAGTAGCCGTAGTAGCAGTCGTAGTAGTAGCAATAGTAGTAGTAGTAAGAGAATTAGTTGTCGTGGAAGTAGTAGTAGCAGTAGTAGTAGTTGTAGTAGTAGTTTTAGGAGTAGTAGACGAAGTAGTAGTAGTAGCAGCACTAGTAGCAGTAGTAGCAGCAACAATTGTAGTAGTAGTAGTTGGAGGAGTTGGAGCGGTAGTGGTAGTAGCGGTTATCATAATAGTAGTAGTAGTAGTAGTAGTTATTGTAGTAGCAGTAGCAGTAGTATAAGTTGTAGTAGAAGTAGAAGCAGTAGTAGTAGTAGTTGCAATTATAGTGGTTGTAGCAGTAGAAGTAGTGGTAGCAACAACAATTGTAGTAGTAGTAGTAGTAGTAACAGCAGTAGTACTAGAAGTAGCAGCCATTGTAGTAGTAGTAGTTGTTGTAGTACTAGTAGTAGTAGAAGTGGTACTAGTGGTAGCCGCACTACTAGTAGTAGTAACAATCATAGTAGTAGTAGTACTAATGGTAGAAGCAAAAGTAGCAGTAGTAGTTGCACCATCAGTACCACAAATAGTAGTAGTAGTAGTAGTAGCGGCAGTAGTAGTAGTACTAGAAATAGTAGTTGCAGTAGTGGAAGAAGTAGCAGTAGTGTTAGCATTAGCTGTAGTAGTAGTTATAGCAGTGGTAGTGTTAGTAGTGGTAGTAGTCATAGCAGCATTAGTAGTAGTAATAGTAGTAGAAGTAGCAATTGTAGCAGCAGCAATAGTTGTTGTTGTTGTAGTTGTTGTAAGTAGTAGTAGTAGTAGTAGTAGCAGTTGCAGTAGCTATTGTAGTAGTAGCAGTTGGAGCAGTAGGGGCAGCAGTTGTAGTCGCAACAATAGTAGTACTAGTAGTAGTAGTTGTAGTAGTAGTAGTTGTTATTGTTGTAGTAGTAGTAGTTGTTGTTATAGTAGTAGTAGTTGTTGTTGTAGTAGTAGTAGTTGCTGTTGTTGTTGTTCTTGTTTTAGTAGTAGTAGTAGCTGTAGTAGTAGGAAGAGGAGTATTAGTAGCAGTAGTAGTAGTTGAAGTGGCAGTAGAAGCAGTCATAGCAGTAGAAGTTACAGTAGAATTAGCAACAATTGTGGTAGTTTGCAGCACGAGTAGTAGTATAAGTAGCAGCAGCAGCAGTAGCAGTAGTAGTTGCAGGAGGTGTAATAGTTGTCGCAGTAGCAGTAGTACTTATAGCGATAGTACAGAAGCTGTCGTGGTAGTAGTTGTAGTAGTATAAGTAGTAGTAGTAGGGGAAGTAGTTGTAGTCAGAGATGTGGTAGTAGTAGTAGTTGAAGTTGCTATTGCAATATTAGTAGTAGTGCTAGTATTAGTTGTAGCTGTAGTAGTAGTAGTAATAGCAGCAGTAGTTGCAGAAGTAGAAGTACTAGTCGTAGTCGTAGTAGCCGTAGTAGCAGCATTATTCATAATAGTAATATACATAGTAGTAGTTGTAGTAGTGATAACAGAAATGGTAGTACTAGTAGTAGTAGTAGTAGAATTAGTAGCAGTAGTAGTGGCAGTAGTAGCAGCAGTTGGAGAAGTAGTAGGAGTAGCAGAAGCAGCAGTAGAAGTAGTAGTAGTAGTAGGAGGAGTAGTAGAAGCCAAAATTGAAATGGCAGTAGTAGTACTTGTAGTAATCAGACGGGTAGTAGTAGTAGTAGCAGTAGTACTAGTAGCAGCAGTAGCCGAAGTAGTAGTAGCAGTAGTAGTAGTAGTAATAGTAGCAGCAGTAGTAGTAGCGGCTATAGTAATAGTAGCAGTAGCTGCAGTAGTAGTACTAGTGGTAGTAAGAGTAGCCACAGTGGTAGTAGCCGGAGTAGTAGTAGTAGTAGTAGTTGTTGTTGTTGCATCAGTTGTACTTGTAGCAGTAGTAGTAAAAGCAGACGCGTAGTAGTAGTAATAGTAGTAGTAGTAGTAGTAGTAGTAGTAGTAGTAGTATAAGTAGTAGAGGTAGTAGTAGTAGTAAGAGTAATGGAAGCGTAAGTAGTAGTAGCAGTAGTAATAGGTGTAGTAGTTGTAGTATTAGTAGTAGTGTTGGTAGTGGAAGTAGAAGGAGGAGGATTAACAGTAGTTGTAGTAGTAGTAGTTGTAGTGTTATTAGTAGTTGTTGTTGTGGTAGTAGTAGTTGTTGTTATTGTAGTAGTAGTAGTAGTAGTAGTAGTAGTAGTAGTAGTTGCAGAAGTAGTGGTAGTTGTAATATTACTAGTAGTAGTAGTAGCAGTAGTAGTCGTAGCAGCAGCAGTAGTAGTAGTAGTAGAAGTACTAACGTTAGTAGTAGTGGTTGAAGTAGTTGTAGTAGTAGTAGTTGGAGTTGCAGCAGCAATAGTAGTAGCATAAATTGTTGCAGTATTAGTCACAATAGTAGTAATAGTTGTTTTAGTAGTTGTAGTAGGAGTTGTAGTAGTTGTTGTGGTAGCAGAAGTAGATGTAGGAGTAGGAGTAGGAGTAGTAGTAGCAGTAGTAGGAGTAGGAGTAGTATTAGTAGTGGCCGGTGCAGGAGTGGGAGTAGTAGTAGTAGTAGTATTAGTAGTAGTAGTAAGAGTAGGAGTAGGAGCAATAGTAATTGGAGCAGTGGTAGTAGTAGCAGTTGCAGTGGTAGTAGTTGTAGTAGTAGGAGTAGTAGTAGCAGCAAGAGTTGGAGAAGGAGTACTAGTTGTTGTACTAGTTATAGATGTACTAGTAGTAGTAGCAACTGCAATAGTAATAGTTGTTGTAGTAGTAGTAGTGGTGTCGTTACTAGTTGTGGTAGTAGCAATACAAGTAGTAGTGTTAATAGTAGTAACAGTAGTAATAGTAGCAGTAGTAGCAATAGCAGTGGTAGCAGTAATAGACGTAGTAGCAGTAGTAGTTGAAGTAGTAGTAGTTGTAGTTGTCGGAGTGGTAGGAGTAGGAGTTGGAGTAGGAGTGGCAGTATGAGTTGTAGTAGTAGTAGTAGTACTAGTATGAGTAGTATTAGTTGCAGTAGCAAGAGTTGGAGTAGTAGAAGTAGTAGTAGGAGGAGGACATTGAGGAATAGTAGTTGTAGAAGTCATGGAAGTAGGAGTACGAGTGGTAATAGGAGTAGCAGTAGTAGCAAAAGTAATAGTAGAAGGAGTCTCCGTAATAGTAGTATTTGGGTTAGTAGGAATAGTAGGCTCTGTAGCAAAACCAGCAGCAGTAGTAGCAGTACTAACAGTAGTTGTTCTCGTTGTAGTGGGAGTACTGGTAGTAGTTCTAGTAGTGGTAGTGGTTCTAGTAGTAGTAGCCGCAGCAGTAGTAGCGGTAGTACCGATAGTAGTTGCAGCAGCAGCATCAATAGTAGTAGCAGCAAAAGTTGTAGAAGCAGTAGTAGAAGTAGTAGTATTCAGTACTAGTAGGAGTAGGAGTTCGAGTTGGAGTAGTAGTACCAGTTGTAGTAGTAGTAGCAGTAGTAGTAGTAGCTACAGTAGTTGTTGTCGTAGTAATAGTTATTGTTGTAGTAGCAGTATTAATAGTAGTAGCAGCAGTAGTAGTAGTAGTAGTAGAGGTAGCAGCAGTAGTAGCAGCAGCAGCAACAGTAGTAGTAGCAGAAGTAGTTGTAGTAGTAGTAGTAATAGTTGTAGTAGTAGTAGCAGAAGTAGTCGTTGTAGTAGTAGTAGTAGTAATAATAATAGTAGTAGTATTGTAGGATTAGCAGTAATAGAAGTAGTTGTAATTTTAGTAGCAGACGTAATAGACGGTGTAGTTTTAGGAGCTGGAGTTTGAGTACGAGTAGTAGACGTAGCAGTAGACCTAGTAGCAGTAATTGTAGTTGTAGTAGTTGTAGGAGTAGTAGTAGTTGTAGTAGTAGTAGTATTAGTAGCAGTTGTAGTAGTAGTGGTGGTAGTAGTATTAGGAGTTACAGCTGTAGCAGTGGAAGTAGTAGGAGTTGTTGAAGTAGTACCAGTAGTTGCAGTACTAGCAGTAGCAGTAGCAATTCTAGTAGTAGTTGTAGCAGCGAAAGTAGTTGTAATAGTAGTTATAGTAGTAGTAATACAAATAGTAGTTGTAGTAGTTGTTGTAGTAGTAATAGGAGTAGTTGTAGGAGCTGAGGTAGTTGTAGGAGCAGCAGTAGTAGCCGTAGTAGTAGTAGTAGGAGTAGTACGAGGAGGAGGAGGAGGAGCGGTAGGAGTAGCAATGGAAGTAGTAGCAGTAGTAGTAGTAATAGAAACAGAAGTAGTACCAATAGTGCCAGTAGTAGCAGCAGTAGCTGTAGTAATCAGAATAGTAGGAGTAGTAGCTATAGTAGTAGTAGTAGTAATAGTAGTAGAAGCCTTAATTGCAATAGTAGTAGTCGTAGTAGTATTTGTAGTAACAGGTGTTCTAGTAGTAGGACTAGTAGTAGAAACAGTAGTAGTAGTACTAGTTGTAGTAGTTGTACTAGTAGTCGTAGTAGTAGAAGTAGTAGTAGTAGTAGTAGTAGTAGTAGTAACAATAGAAATAGTTGTTGCAGTAGTAGTTGGAGTTGTAGTACTACTTGTAGTAGTAGTAGCAGTAGTAGAAGTTGTGGTAGTAGTAACAGTAATAGTAAGAGTAGGAGTAGTAGTAGTTGTTGTTGTAGTAGTGGTGGTAGTAGTAATATTAGTAGTCGTAGGTGTAGAAGTATTAGTAGGAGTTGGAGTAGGTGTAGTAGTTGTTGTTGTTGCATAAGTAGTAGTACGAGTAGGAATAGTTGGAGTAGTAGTAGCAATAGTAGGCGCAGTAGTAGTAGTAGCGGTGGCAGGAACCGGAGTAGTAGTTGTTGTTGTTGTTGTTGTGTCATAGAAGTTGTAGTGGTAGTATACTACTAGTGCTGCTATCGTTGCTGCTGTTACTACTAGTACTAATACTACTACTACTGCTGCTACAACTACTAGCACCACTACTACTCCTGCTGCTTCTGCTGCTGCTACAACAACAACTACTACTACACTACTACTACATATACTACTACTAGTACTACTACTACTCCTCCAACTAATACTATTACTACCACTACTACTATTGCTACTGCCACTACTATTACTATAACTCCTATTACGATCCATACTACTACTACTAGAAGCGCTGTTGCTACAACTTCAACTACTACTACAACAAGTACAGCTTCTACTACTACAACTACAACAACTACAACTATTGCTACAAATATTACAACAACTACGTCTCCTACTACTACTTCTGCTACTGTTACTACTACTTATACTACTACTACTACTACTTTTGCTTCTACTCCTACAACTATTGCTACTATGACTACTACTACTACGACTACTACTGCAACTACTACTACTCCAACTCCTACCGTAACTACCACTACTATAATTACTAATACTCCAACCAATACTACTGCTATTGCTGCTTTTGCTACCCCTATTACTACAATAATAACAACTACTACTAGTACTATGACTACTACTACTATTTCCTCTTTTTCTTCTTCCTCTTCTTCTTATACTACTACTACTACTATTGTTATTACAGCTACTGCTCATGCTCTTACTGCTGCTGCTACTACTACTACTATTTCTACAACAACTTTTATTACTAGTACAATTGCTACTATTACTACAATAACAACAACAACAACAACAACTACTACTACTACTACTACTACTGCTGCTGCTACTACTACTGCTGCTACTACTACTACTACTATTACTACTACTACTCCTACTCCTGCTACTAATACTATGACTCATAAACCTACTACTGCTATTACTACTACTTCTATTCCAACTAATACAACTGCTAGTTCTACTATAGCTGTTCCTACTAGTACTACTACTACAACTACATCTAATACTATTACTACTACAGCTGTTACTACTACTACTACTCCTACTCCTGCTCCTATACCTGCGCAAACTCCAACTACTACTGCTACTACTACTACTACTCCAACTACTACTAAAACTACACTCCTACTCCAACCCCTACTGCTACTTCAACTCCTACTACTAGTACTACTACTATTACAACCAACACTACTGTTACAACTACAACAACAACTACTACTACATCCACTACTACCACTACAACTACTACTACTACCATTCCTCTGACTACAAAAATCCCTACGACTACTACTACTACGGCTACTACTACTGCTACTGCTACTACTATTGCTCCTACTACTACTACTACTACTGCATATACTTCTACTGCTACTACTATTGCGGCAGCTTCTACTACTACAACTGCTACAGCTGCCGCAGCGGCTACCACTACTACTACTAATACTACTGCTATTGCTACAACAACAACAACTACTACTACTATTGCTACTTTTACTACTACTGATACAACTACTACAGCAACAAATACTATTACTGTAGGTGCTACTACTACTCCTATTTCTACTACTAATACTACTACTACTGCCACTACTGCTGCTGCTACTGCTACTACTGCTGCTACTACTACTACTGCCCCTACGAATACTACTAGTACTACAACTGGCATTTCTATTTCAGCTTCTACTCCTAGTACTACTACTACTACTACTTCTGTTGATGCTTTTGCTACTCCTACTATTTCTCGTACTACTTCTACTTCTGCAACTACTATTGCTACTAATTCTGCTACTACAACTACTAGTGCTACTATTACAACTTCTATTACCAGTACTACTACTACTATTGCTACCATTTAAATTACTAGTACTACGACTACTAATACAACTGTTGCTACAACTACTGCGATGTACATTACTATTACAACTACTTTTGCTACTATTGCTAGTAACGCTGCTACTACAATGACAATTATGGCTATTACCTCTACTTCTGCGGTTCCTACTACTGCTACTTTAGCTACTATTGCAATTACTACAGCTGCTATTGCTACTACTACTACAACAATAGATACTACTACTACTACTACTACTACAATTGCAGCTACAACAACTACCACTACTCCTACTACTACTACTACTACTTATACTACTACTACTACTAGTATAATAGCTTCTCTGGCTACTACTACTGCTATAATTACTAATGCTACTAGTACAGCTACTGCTACTATGACTACTACCACTACTCCTGCAACTACTACTACTCCTCCTGCTGCTACTATTGCTACTACTACTCCTTGTTCTACTACTAGTACCACTACCACTACTTCTGTAACTCCTGTAAATGCTGATTTTACTTCTATTTCTACTGCTATTACTGCTACTACTATTATGACTTCTGCTACTTCTCCTATTACTACTACAACTACTGCTAATACTACTGCTAGTACTACTACTGCTACTACAATCACTTCAACTTCTAGTGCTACTACTACTACTAATCTACAACTACTACTACAATAACAACAACAACTACTACTACTGCTGCTACTACAACTTCAACTACTACTACTACTACCACTACTACTACCATGACCACAACTGCAACTACTGGTACAACTTCCACTAGTGCAGCTACTAAGAGTCCAACGTCAATTCCTATTGTTGTTTCTACTACTACTATTAGTTCTGCTACAACTACAATTACTGCTACTTCTCCTTTTACTACTACTACCATTACTACTGCTACTACTACTACTGCTGTTACTGCTACTACTACTTCTACTGTTGCTGCTACTACTACTTCTACTACTTCTGCTGCTGCATACATATACTTCTACTACACTACTACTGTTGCTACTTCTGTACTGCTGCAACTCCTACTAGTTCTCCTATAGATGCTACTATTGCTACTGCTCTGCTACTACTACTACTTCTCCTCCTCCTACAACTACTACAACTTCTTCTCCCACTACCACTTCTTTCACAACCACTACTATCGCTACAACTACTATTACTGCTGCTACTATGACTACGACTACTACTACTACTAGTACTATTGCTACTATTGCAGTAAACTACTACTCCATCTTCTAACACAACTGCTGCTACTGCTACTGATGCATTTGCTACTACTGCTGCTACAACTGCTACGATTGCTAAAACTACCACTACTATAACAACTACTACAACTACTACTAGTAGTAGTACTACTACTTCTCCTGTCATTACTAATACTTCTACTAATGCTGCTGCTATAACAACAACTACTACTATTACTATTACTACTACAGCTACAACAACAACTACTATTATTATTATTTGTACAACTACTACTGCTCTTACTTCTACTACTACAATTGCTACTGGTACTACTACTATTTCTCCTACTACAATTACTGTTGTTGCTCAAACTAGTATTGCCACTACTACTACTACTTCTACTACCACTCCTGCTACTACCAGTACTACGGCTGGTACTACTACCACTGCTAGTACTGCTGCTCCTACCACTCCTGTCGCTACTCGTACTACTGCTACTACCGCTACTACTACTGATGTTGCTGCTACTAACACTATTGTTGCTGCTACTTCAGCTTATACTGCTACTACAACCAGCGCGACTACTACTGCTATTGCTGCTTCTACATCTACTTGTACTGCTGTTGCTACTACAATTACTACTACGACTACCACCACCACTTCTTCCACTTGTAATACAACTACTATTGCTGCTATTGCTATTATTGCTACTACTGCTACTACTACTCCTACTTCTATTCCCCCTACCACCACTATTACAACAACAACAAGAACAAAAACTACCATAGCGACTGCTGCTACTACTACTGATGTCGTTGTTGCTGCTACTACTACTACTGCTACTACTACAACTAATACCACTACAACTAGTACTACTATTGCTGCTGCGGGTATTGCTGCTGCTACTACTACTACTACTTCTCCTACAACTAGTACTATTGCAACAACTACTGCTGCTACTACAATGACTACTTCTACAGCTACTACTCCTAGTTCTACTACTACTACTTCTACAACTACTACTACTGCTACTACTATTGCCACTACTTCAGCTACTACAACTAGAACTGCTAGTACTACTACCCCAAAAACTGCAATTGTTACAACTCTTACTATAGATACTGCTACTTTTGCTTTAATTGCTATTACAACCTACTACTGCTACTACTGCTACTACTAGTGCTACAGCTACTAATTTTGCTACTACTACTACTGCTGTTGTTGCTGCTGTTACTACTACTACTACTATAAATACTGCAACTTCTGCTATAATGGCTACTTCTACTACTACTACTACTACAATTATTACTACTAAAAATACTGCAACAACTAAAACCACTATTATAATACTATTACTAATACTGCTACAGCTAATACTAATAGTAAAACCACTACTAGTAGTAGTAGTACTACTACTACTATTATCACTACAAGCATTGCTACTACTATAGCAAGTACTCCTACTACTCTGGCAACTACTGCTACTAATACTACTACTACTAATACTAATAGTAATACCACTACTACTACTGCTACTGCTACTACTACTACTGCTACTGCTACTATTACTACTACTACTACTACTTCTCCTACTACTACTAGTATTGTTGTTGCTACTGGTACTACTGCTACCACTAATACTACTATTATTGCGACGATTGCTACTACTGCTTTTTCCTTTAGTACCACTACTACTACTAATACTACTACTGCTACCGCTGCTGCTGTTGGTACTGCTACTACTATTACTACTACTTCAACTACTATAGCTACTACTACCAATATTATTACTACTTCTTCTACTCCTAATACAGCTATAGCTACTACTGCTACTGCTGGTGCTATTACTGCTATACTAATTGTATTACTACTACTACTACTACTACTAGTATTACTGCGACTACTACTACTACTACTACTACTACTACTACTAGTTCTGCTACTTTTACTGCTACTTCTATTGCTAGTACTCCTACTACTCATGCTACTACTTCTACTACTGCTACACCTTCAACGACTACGACCACTACTACTGCTACTACAACTACGTCTCCAACTACTACTACTCTACTACTACTACTGCTACTCTTTCTACAAGTTTTACTACTTCTATTATTTCAGCGACAACGACTACTGCTACCGGTATTACTACTCCTACTACAGCAACTGCTACTGCTACTACTCCTGTTTCCACTACCCCTACTATACCCACTAATATTGCCGCTACTTCTGCTACTACTATTGCAAGCGCTACTACTACTACTACTACTACTGCTGCTACTACTACTTCTCCGACTCCCATTGCTACCACTACTCCTACCTAGACTACATCTATTACTACTATTAGTACACCTACTACTATTACTACTAATACAACAACAACAACAACTACTACTACTACTACTACCGCAACAACTTCTGCTGCTATTACTACAACTTCTCTTCCCCCAACTACTACTACTACTACTACTCCTACTACCACTACTACTACGACCACTACTACTACTACTACTACTACTACTACTACTACTACTACTACCACCACCACCACTACTACTACTACTACTATTACTACTACTACTACTACTATTTCTGCTACTACTTCTGCTACTATTGCTACTGTTAACAATACCATTGCAACTGATACTGCTTCTACTGCAACAATAGCTATTACTACTACTATGACTACTGCTACACCGCTACTAGTACTACTATGACTACTACTTCTACTCCAATAATTGCAAGCACTGCGGCTGCGACTATTACTACAATTGCTACTACACCTCCTACAACAACAACTATTGCCACAATTATGGCTGCTACTACTACTGCTGCTGCGGCTTGGACTGCTGCTGCTTTTAATACGACTACTACTACTACTGTTACTGTTACTACTGTTGTTGCTACTGCTACTACTACTACTCCTGCTGCTGCTACTACTAATACTACCACTCCTTCAACCTCTCTTACTAATACAACTACTGCTACTATTACTACTATTACGACTACTGCAACTACTACTACTAATACTACTACTACTGCTAATACTACGGTTGCTACTACTACTACTCATACAAGTACTACTACTATTGCTAGCACCACAACTACTACTATGATTGCAATTGCTACTACTCTTACTACTATAATAGCTCCTACTACTTCAACTACTACTGTTGATGCTGCTGCTACTACGGTTACCGCTATAACAACTATAGCTACAACTACTACATCTAATGCCACTGCTACTTTCTTGCTACTACCACTGCTGCTGCTGTCGCAGCAACAACAACTAGTACTACTACTACTACTACTACTACTACTACTACAAATACAACTACAACAACTACTACTGCTACTATTACTACTACTACGGTGTTTACTAGTACTAGTACTAAGACTTCGACTAACACTAGCACTAATACTACTGCTACAACTATTAGTACCACTACTACTACTACTTCTATTACCACTACTACTCCTACTACTACTACTACCACCACTACTTCAACAATAACAAGTACTACTATTACTACCACCACTACTACAACTACTACTGCTACTACCGTTGCAACTACTACTACTACTACTTCTACTACTGCTACGACCACAACAACTACTTCTGCTACAAATAATGCTACTGCTACTACTACTCCGCTTCCTCCTCCTCCTCCAACTACTACAACTACTACTACTCTTGCTACTACTTCTAGTACTACTACAACTACTTCTACTACTACTACTACTACTTTTCACACTATTACTATGTCTACAGCTGCTACTACTACTACTGTTGCTGCTACTACTACTGCTAGTACTACTACTCCTCCTACTACCACCACCGCAACTACTACTAATACTACAACTATTACTTCTACTACTACTTCTACTACTTCTACTACTACTGCTGCAGCTGCTACTTCTTCCACTACAACTACTGCTACTCCTACTGCTATTGTGACTACTACTGCTACTACTACTAGCACTACTCCTATGACTACTACTACTACTATTATTACAACTACTACGACTACTGTTACTGTTGCTACGCTTATTACTACTTCTGTTACTACTACTACTACTACTACTACACCTACTCATACTAGTACTGCTGCTACTGCTTCGACTCCTATTACAACTACCACTACGACCACTACTACTACTACTCCTCCTCCTTCTAATTTCGCTACTACTACTACTACTACTAGTACTACTTCTAATTGTGCTACGACTACAATTGCTGCTACTGCTACCACTACTACTACAGCTACTACTGATACTACTACTAATATGCTACTACTGCTGCACGACTACTACTGTTGCTACTACAGATACTACTTCTAATACTACAACTACTGCTGCTAGTACTATAACAACTACTACTACCACAATTGTTGTTGTTGCTGCTACTACAACTACTGTTACCACTTCAACTATCCTTATTGCTACTACTACTTCTAATTCTATTATTGGTACTACTACTACTTCTGTTACTACTGCGACTGCTAATATTACTGCAGCTACTACTATTGCAACTTCTACTGCTACTACTACGACTACCACTACTACTGCTGCTACTATGACTACTACTACTAATGCTACTACTACTACATCTCCTATCACAACTACTACTGCTTCTACTGCTGCTACTTCTATTACTGCTACTACTACTGCTATTAGTACTAGTACCACTACTGCTGCTACTACAAATGCTACGACTACTAGTACTGCCACTACTTATACTACTATTACAACTACAACAAGTACACTGCTGCTGTTGCTGTGGCTGCATTTCCTACTACTGCTACTACTACTCCAACTTCTATTACTAGAACTACCACTACAATTACTATTAATTCTACTACAACTACTAATAGTACTTCAACTACTATGACTACTACTATTACAACAACTATTGCTTCTACTACAACTACTACTAGTACTCCAACTACTATTACTACTACTACTGCTACTACTACTACTACTACTACGACTACTACAAGTAGTAGTAGTACTATAATAATTACTACTACATCAACTACTGCTATTGTTGCTACTGCTATTACTACTACTACAATTAGTACTGCTGCTACTGCTACTGCTACTATTATTACTACTATTGATGCTGCTGCAATTGTTGCTACTACTAGTACTACTACTATTGCACCTAATACTGCAGATAATAATAATACTACTACTATAGCTACTACTGCTTGTACTACTATTGTTGGAACTACTACTACTACTATAACCACTACTCCTACTATAGCGATTAATATTGCTACTACCACTTCTACCACTACCACCACCTCAGCCACGACCACTACTGCTACTTCTTCTGCTACTATTACTACTACTTCTGCTACTATATCTATTTCGACTCCTACTACCCTTCCTCCTACAACTACTACCGCTCTTACTACAACTATTACTACTACTACGGCTCCTTCTGCTACCCTTACTCCTACACCTACTCCTATTACCGCTACTTCTACAACTACATCTACTACTCCTACCATTGCAATTACTACTCCTACAACCATTAATGCCACTGCCACTACTACTACTAGTTCTACTGCTATTACTACTACTACTATTACGACTACTATGGCTCCAACTACTACCCCTACTCCTACACCTGCTCCTAATACTACTATTACTACTGCTATTATTTGTACTCCAACTGCAACTACTATTACAACTATTTCTACTACTACTACCTACCACTACTACTACTACTACTACAATTGTTGTTACTGCTGCTGCTATCAATGCCACTCCTGTTACTATTGCTACTATTACAAAAAATACTACTACTGTAGCTGCTGCTACAGCTGCCACTACTACTACTACTACTACTACTACTACTACTACTACTACTACTACTACTACTACTACTACTACTACTACTACTACTACTACTACTACTACTACTACTACTACTACTACTACTACTACTACTACTACTATTATTACTAAGATTGCTACTACTACTACTACCATTATTGAGACTACTACTACTACTACTACTACTACTCCCCCTCATGCTACTTCTACTGCTACTACTGTTACTAGTGCTACTACTACTGCTTCTACTACTACTTATACTCCAACTTCTTCTACTAGTAGTACTACAGCTACTAATACTAATCATACATAAACTCCTACTAGTACTACTCCTACCACTACTACTATGACTTCTTCTATTAGTGCTACTGCTACTACAACTACAACTATTACTACTACTACTACAACTACTCTTGTTACTACTACTGCTGCTAGTACTGCTACCGCTACTACCTCTACTACTACTACTCCTCCTAATACTACTACTATTCCAACTACTACTATTATTACCGCTACTAGTGCTACTACAGCTACAACTATTGTGACTATTTCTATTACTACAACCACAACTGGTATAGCTACTCCTACTACTACTACTAGTACTACTCCTACTACTGCTACTACTACTTCTTCTACTACTACTCCAACTAGAACTCCTACTCCAACTATTACTCCAAATACTACTACCTCTAGTACTGCCACTACAACTGTTGTTGCAGCTACTACTACTGCTACTACTACTACTATTACTTCTGCTACTATGACTTCTACTAATACTAGTACTGCTACTGCTACTACTTTTGCTCGTGCTGCGACTAGTATTTCTCCTACTACTACTACAACTGCTACTATTACCGCTGCCACCACTACTTCTACAACAACTACTACTATTACAGCTATTACTACTACTATTACTACTTTTGCTGCTACTACTACTTTTTCTACTACTACTAATACTACTGCTACTACTATTAATTCTACTATTATTACAACTACTAGTACCACTTCTGTTGCTGCTGCTACTTCTTTTACAGCAACTACTACTACTACTACTACTAATTCTATTATTACTACTGTTGCTATTACTACTCCTGCTACAACTGCTACTAATTCTTCTATCGCTATTGCTGCTGCGATTACTAATACTACTACAACTGCAACTACTACTACTACTACAACTAATCCTACTACAACTACTACTTACACTACTACTGCTACAGCTACTACCATGACTGCTAAAACTGCTACTACTAGTACCACTTCTACTACTACTAGTACTACTCCTACAACTACTTCAATGACAACTACTACTACTACTTCTACTACTACTAGTACTACTACAACTGCTGCTACTACTACTCCCACTACCTCTACTACTACTACTACTACACTACTACATCAACTACTTCTATACTACAAAAACTACTACTACTAATCCAACAACTAGTTCTACTACTACTACTACTACTACTACTACTACTACTACTACTACTACTACTACTATTACTACTACTACTTCTACTAGTACAACTACTAGTACTTCCATTGCTACTAATGCCAATACCACTACTATTACTACACCTTCAACTACTAGTACTACTCCTACAACTACTACTACTCATTTTGATACTACTACTCCTCCTATTACTAGTACAACAACAACTACCACTACTATTGCTCTTACTTTTGCTACTACTACTACTACCACTACTATTGCCTCTATTACTTTTATTACTGCTACTACTACTACTACTTCTACTACTACTACTACTACAACTACTACTACAACTACTATGCCTTTTACAGCTACTACTACTAAGATAATAACCACGACCACTACTACTAGTACTATGATTGCTAATACTACTGCTGCAACTACAGCTACTACGGCTACTACTGCTACTACTACTACCTCTGCCACTACTACTGCTGCTAGTACAACTACAATACAACTACAACTTATACTACTGGCACTGCTACTACTCCAATAACTACTCCTGTTCTACTAATTCTACTACTACGGCTACTTCTACTACTACTACTACTACTACTTCTACTACTACTACTACTACTACTACTACTACTACAGGTACTCCTACTGCAAGTACTACTACTATTACTGCTACTGCTACGACTTCTGCTACTATTTCTACTACTAACACTACTCCTCCTCCTACTACTTCTACTACTGTAAGTACTGGTACTGCTCTTTCTACTACTGCTGCTGCTGCTGCTACTACTGCTACTACTACTACTACAACAACAACAACAACTACTATTATTACTACTATGACTACAACTACTATTATTAGTACTACTACTAGTATTACTACTACTACTTCTACTAGACCTACTCCTACTACTACTACAACTACCCTCTACAACAACCACCACTTCTAGTACAAATGCTATTATTGCTACAACTACTACTATTACCATGCGTACTCCTACTCCTCCTACTACAACTACTACTACTATTGCTCCACCTTCTACTACTACAACAACTACTACTACTCATACTAGAACTACTATACTACAACTCGTACTTCCACTCCTACTCCAACTACTACTCCTACCACTCATTCAACAACTATAACTACTATAACTGCTACAACTACCACTACTCCTACTACTACTACAACTAGTTCTACTACTGCTACCACCACCACTTCTACAGGTACTACTATTACTACTGCTCCTACTACTGCTCCTATTGCTACTATTACTACTAGTGCTACTACTACCACTACTACTACTCTTATTACTAGTAAAACTTCAACTGCTCCTACTCCAACTCTGATTGCTACTTCTACTCCTACTACTACTACTACTACCACTACTGCAATTACTATTACTCCCTCTCCTATTCTTATTATTACTACTACTAATACAACAACAACT
>RXID01011200.1:35751-75751 GCA_005019695.1 Trichopus zeylanicus subsp. travancoricus | reverse complement strand
AGCAGCAGCAGTAGCAGTAGCAGTTATAATAGTAGTAGTACCCGAAGTAGCAGGAGTAGTAGTAGCCATAGTAGCAGTAGTAGTAGCCATAGTAGTAGCAGCAATAGCAAAAGTAGCATCAGTAGTAGTAGTAGTAGTTATTATTGTAGCAGCAGTAGTATTAGTAGTAGTAGCAGTAGTAGGAGTTGTTGTTGTAATAGTAGTTATTTTAGTAATAGTAGTAGTAGTTGTACCTATAGTAGTAGTGGTTGCAGTAGTAGTAGAAGGAGTGGTAGAAGTAGTAGTGATAGTATTCATAGAAGTAGTAGTAGTAGTAGTTGTGTTAGGAGTTATAGTAGTAGTAGTAGTAGCAGTAGTAGAAGCAATAATAGTGGTAGTATTAGTAGCTATAGTAGTAGTAGTAGAAGCAACAACAATACTAGTTATAGTAGTGGGAGTAGTAATAGCAACAGTAGTGTCAGTAGTAGTAGTAGCAAGAGTAGTAGCAGCAACAATAGCAGATGTAGCAGTACTACTAGCAGTAGTAGTCATAGTAGTTGTAGTAGTAGTGTTATTAGTAGTAGTACTACTTGTAGTAGTACTAGGAGTAATAGCAGTAGTAGCAGCAGTAGCAGCAGAAACAGTAAGAGTAGTAGTAGCAGCAATAGCTGTGTTAGTAGCCGTTGAACAAGCTATAGTAGTAGTAGCAATATTACTATTACCAAAAGGAGTAGTAGTAGTAATAGTAGCGGTTGTAGCAGTCGTAGTACAAGTAGTAGTAGTAGTAGCAGCAGCAGTAGTAGTAGTAGTTATAATAGTAGTAGTAGCCGAAGTAGCAGGAGTAGTAGTAGCCATAGTAGCAGTAGTAGTAGCCGTAGTAGTAGCGGCAATAGCAAAAGTAGTAGCAGCTGTAGTAGTAGTAGTTATTATTGTAGCAGCAGTAGTATTAGTAGTAGTAGCAGTAGTAGCAGTAGTAGCAGCAGAAGTACTAATCTCAGCATCAGAAGCAACTATAGTAGTAGTGGTTTTAGTAGAAGTAGTGGTAGAAGTAGTAGTAGTAGTAGTAGTAGTAGCAGTAGTAGTAGCAGTCTTAGTTGTGGTAATAGAAGTATGAGTTTTAATAGTAGCAGTAGAAGTTGTAGTAGTAGTAGTGTTAACAGCAGTCATTATAGTAATAGCAGTAGTAAGAGTAATAGCAGCAGTAGCAGTCACAGCAGTAGTTAGAGCAGTAGTACGATTAGAAGTAGCAGTAGAAGTAGTAGGTGTTGTAGTAGCAGTAGTAGTAATAGTAGTGATAGTAGTTATAGTAATTGAAGAAGTAGTAGTTGCAGTCTGGTAGCTGTAGTAGTAATAGTAGTAGCTGCAGCAGCAGTAGTAGCAGCAGTTATTATTATAAGAATTGGAGTAGTAGAAGTGTTAGTAGTAGTAGCACCGGTAGCAGTAGACGTTGTAGAAGTAGTAGTAGTAGTAGTAGTAGTAATCTTAGTAGTAGTAGTAGTAGTAGTGGTAGAAGTAGGAGTAATAGCAGCAGTAGTAGTACTAGAAGTAGTTACCGTAGTAGTTATAGTAACAGTGGTAGTAGTTGTTGTTGTAGTAGTAATTACAGTAGTAGTAGTAGATGTCGCAGTAATTATACCCAAAGAAGTAGTAGGGGAAATAGTAGTAGAAGTAGTAGCTGTAGTTGTAAATATAGTAGTAATAGTAGCAGTAGTGGTAGTAGAGGGAGTCATATTAGTAGTAGCCATAACCGTAGTAGTAGTCATAGTAATAGAGCGGTGGCAGTAGTTGTAGTAGCAGAATTAGTAACAGTAGTCATAGTAGTAGCAGTTGTAGCAAGAGTAGTAGTAGTAGCTATAGTAGCAATACTACTCGCAATAGGAGTAATAGTAGTAGCAGTAGTAGTAGTAGTCATTGCAATTATAGCTATAGTTCTTGGAGTAGTAGGAGTAGTTGCAGCAGTAGTTGCAGTAGTAGTCGCAGCAGTAATAGTAGTAGTAGTAGAAGAAACAATGATAGCAATAGTTGCTATAGTACGAGTAGTACTAGTAATAGTAATAGTAGTAGCTGTTGTCGCATTAGTAGTAGCAGTTGTAGTAGTACTAGTAGTAATAGCAGCAGTGGTAGTAACTATAGCAGTAGTAGCAGTAGTAGTAGAAGGAGAAGTAATAATAGTAGTAGTTGTAGCTTTATTAGTAGTAGAAGCAGTAGTAGTAGTAGTAGTTATTGTAGTAGGAATTGTAGTTGTTGTTGTTTTAGTAGTAGTAGTTTTAGTAGTAGTAGTTATAGTAGTTATAGAGGTAATAGTAGTATTAGAAACATTAGTAGCAGCAGTGGTACAAGTAATAATAGCTGCAGTAGCAATAATAGTAGTGGTAGCAGTACCAGTAGCAGCCGTAGTCATTGTAGTAGTTGAAGTAGTAGTAGTAATAGCTGTAGTAGCAGCAATAGTAGTAGTAGTCATTATTGTAGTTGCAGTAGTAGTAGTAGTAGTAGTATTAGAAGTAGTAGCCATGGCAGTAACAATAGTAGTAGTAGTAGTAGTAGTAGTAGTAGTAGAAATAGTAGTAGCTGTAGCATTTGTAGTAGTAGTAGTAGTTGTTGTTGTTGAAGTAATCATAGTATTAGCAGTAGTATTAGCAGTAGAAACAATAATTTTTGTAGCAGTACTAGAGCCGTAGTAGTAGATGCAATAGTAGCAGTAATAGTAGTAGTAGTCGCAGTTGTAGTAGCGGTAGTAGTAGTCCTTGTAGAAGTAGTAGTAGTAGTAGTAGCAGCAGTAAGAGTAGCAGTAGTTATTGCAGAAGTAGTAGTAGTAGTAGCAATAGTAGTAGCAGAAGCAGTATGGGTAGTAGTAGTAGTGGCTGTAGTAGTTGTTGTGGTAGCAGTAGTAGTAGTAGTGGCTGTAGTAGTATGGGTAGTAGTAGTAGTAGCTGTAGTAGTTGTAGTAGCAGTAGTAGTAGTTGTAGAAGTAGTAGTAGTGGTAGTAGTTGTCGTAGTAGTTAAAGTAGTAGTAGTAATAGTAGTGGTAGCCGCAATTGTGGTGGTAGTAGTAGTGGTAGCGGCAAAAACAATGGCAGTGGTAGTGTAATAGTAGAAGTTATCGTAGTAGCAGTAGTGATAGTATTGGTAGTAATAGTTGTAGTTGTTGTAGCAATAGTAGTAGCATTAGTAATAGTTGTAGTAATAGTAGCAATAGTAGTAGTAGTAGTAGTAGTAGTAGTAGATGTGGTAGTAGTAGTAGTTGAAGTAGTAGTCGTAGAATGAGTAGCATTACGTGCAGCAACCGAAGTAGTAGTATTACTAGTAGCAGTAGTAGTAGTAGTAATAGCAGCAGCAGCACTAGCTTTAGCATCAGTATCAGTAGTAGATGGAGCACTAGTTGCATTAGTATTATAGTAGCAGTAGTAATAGTAGTAGTTGTTGCCATAGTAGTAGCAATAGGAGTAGCAGCAGTAGCAGCAGGAGGAGTAGTAGTAGTAGTAGTACTAGTAGCAACAATAGTAGTAGTGGCGGCAGTAGTAGTAGTAGTAGTAGCTGTATTATCAGAAGTAGTAGTTGAAGTGGTTGTAATAGTAGTTGTTGCAATGGTAGTAGTAATAGTAGTTGTTGTTGTAGTAGTAGTCGTAGTATTAGTACTAGTAGTAGTACTAGTAGTAGGATCAGCAGCAGCAGCAACAACAGTAGTAGTGGTGGTAGTACTAGTAGTAATAGTAGCAGCAGTAGTAGTAGTGGTGGTGGTGGTGGTGGTGGTGGTGGTGGTGGTGGTTGTTGTAGTAGTAGTAGAAGTCCTAGCAGTAGTAGTAGCATTTGTAGCTATAGTAGTAGCAGTAGTCGCAGCAGCTATAGTTGAAGTAGCACTAGTAGTAGTGGCAACAGTATCAAAAGTAGTAGTGTTGTAGTAGTAGAAGTAATCGTTGTAGTGGTAACAATAGTTGCAGTAATAGAAGCAGTAGCAGTAGTTATAGTAGTAGTAGAAGTAGTAGTAGTGGTAGTAGTCGTAGCAGCAGTAATAGTTGCAGTAGCAATAGTAGTGGCAGTAGCAATAGTAGCAGTAGTAGCAGAAGTAGAAGTCATAGTAGTGGTAGTAGTAGCAGTTGTAGTAGCAATAGGAGTAGCTGTATTTGCAGTCATTGTAGCAATAGCAGTAGTAGTAGTAATAGTAGTAGTAGTAGCAGTACTAGTAGCAAAAGTATTAATAGTAGGAAAAGAAGTAGTAGTAGCATTAGTAGTAGTATTATTAGTACTAGTAGTATTTGTTGGATTAGCAGTAGTAGTAGAGTTGCAATAGTAGTATCAGTAGTAGTTGTAGCAGTAGTTGGAGTAATTGTAGCAATAGTAGCAGTTGTAGTAGTAGTAGCAGCTACAACAGTATTAGTAGAAGTAGTAATAGCGAAAGTACTAGTAGTTAAAGTGGTTGTAGTAGTAGTAGTAGTAGCAGAAGTAGTAGTAGTAGTAGTAGTTGTTGTTGTTGTTGTTGTGGTTGTTGTAGTAGTTATAGAAGTAGTAGTAGGGGTAGTAGTTATAGTAGTAGTAGTAGTAGTAGTGGTAGTAGCATTAGTAGTAAGAGTATTTGCAGCAATGGTAGTAGTAAAGGTAGCAGTAGTTGAAGTAGTACTACTAGTAGTAGTTGTAGTAGTCATAGTAGGAGTTGGAGTAGGAGTAATAGTACGAGTAGTAGTAGTTGCAGTACTAGTAGCAGAAGTAGTATTAGTGGGAGAAGAAGAAGTAGTAGTAGTAGTAATAGCTGCAGCAGTAGCTGTAGTAGTATTAGTTGGATTAGTAGTAGTAGCAGCAGCAGTAGATGTAGTTGCAATACTAGTAGCAGTAGTGCTAGTAGTAGTAGTTGCAGTAATAGTAGCAATGGAAGCAGTAGTAGTATCAAAAGCAGTAGTATCGGCTACAACAGTATGAGTAGAAGTAGTAATAGTTAAAGTGCTAGTTGTAAAAGTAGTATTAGTAGTAGTAGTAATAGTAGGAGTACTAGTAGGAGTAGTAATAGTGGTAGTAATAGAAGTAGTATCAAAAGTAGTAGCTGCAGTAGCAGTCGGTGTGGTAGCAGTAGCAGTAGTCATAATAGTAGTATCAGTCATAATATTAGTAGTAGTATTAGCATTAGTAGCGGTAGTAGTAACAGTAGTAGTAGTAGCAGTAGTAGCAGTGGTAGCAGTGGTAGTAGAAGTAGTATCAATAGCAGTAGCAATAGTAGTGATTGTAGCAATAGTAGTAGCAATAGTAGTAGTAGTCGTAGTAGTAATAGTAGCAGTAGTAGTAGTAGCAGAAGAAGTAGCAGTAGTTGTTTTAGTAATAGTAATAGTACTAGTAGCAGTTGTAGTAGTTGCATCAGCAGCAATAGTAGTAGTAGTAGTTATAGGACTAGATGTAGTATTAGTAGTTGTAGTTGTTGTAGTAGTATTGTAATTGGAGCAGTAGTAGTAGTGGTAGTCATAGTAGTAATAGTAGTAGAAGTAGTAGTAGAAGTAGTAGAAGTTGTAGTAGTAGTAGTAGTAGTAGTAGTTGTTGTTGTTGTTGTAGGAGTAGTAGTAGTAGCAATAGGAGTTGTTGTGGTAGTAGTAATAGTAGTAGTTGTTGTAGTAGTTGTAACTGTAGCATTAGTAATTATAGTAGTAGTCATAGTACTAGTAGTCATAGTAGTTGCGTAGTAGTTGTAGTAGAACTAGGAGTGGTAGTAGTGGCAGTAGTAGTAGTCAGAGTTGTAGCTCTAGCAGGAGCAGCAGAAGTAAGAGTGGTAGTAATCAAAGTTGTAGTAGTAGTTGGAGTAGTAGTAGTGCTAGTAGTAGTAGTGCTAGTAGTAGTATAGTTGTGGAAGTAATAGTTGCAATAGTTGAGGTAGTAGTAGTAGTAGTAGTAGTAGTAGTAGTCACAGTACTAGTAGTAGTAGTAGAAGAAGTAGTAGTAGTAGGAGTAAGAGTGTGGGTAACAATGGAAGTAATGGCAATAGGAGCAGTAATAAAAAAAAGTAGTAGTAGTAGTAGTACTAGTAATAGTAGTAGAAGTAGTAGCAGTAGTTGTAATTGCAGCAGCAGTAATAGCGCTAGTTGTAGTAATAGTAGTATTTGGAGCAATAGTTGCATTAGTAGTAGTAGTAGTAGTAGCATCATTAGTAGTTGTTGTAGTAGTAGTAATAATAGTAGTTATAGTAATAGTGGTACCAGTTGTAGTAGTAGTAGTAGTAGTCGTAATTAGAGTATTAGCTGTTGTTGTAGAAGTCATAGCAGTAGTAGTAGTCGTAATCGTAGCAATAGTAGTAGTAGTAATAGATGTAGTAGTAGCCGTAATAGTAGTTGTAGTAGTAGTAGCAACAGCAGCAGTAGTAGTAGTAGTTGTAGTAGTAGCAGTAGTAGCAGTAGTAGTACTAGTTGCGTAGTAGCCGTTATTATCGTAGTAGAAGTATTAGTAGTGTTAGCAGTAAGAGCAGCGGTAGTTATAGCAATAGCAGAAGTAGCAGCAGCAGTGGCAGCAGCAACAGCAACCGCAATAGTGGTAGTAGTACTAATAGTAGTAGTAGGAGTAGTAGCAGTAATAATAGTAGTATTAGTAGTAGTAGTAGTCTTAGTGGTAGTAGTAGTTGTAGCAGTAGCAACATTTGTTGCAATAGTACCAGTAGTAGCAGCAGCAGTAGTAGTAGTAGGAGTTGTAGTGGTATTAGTAATAGTAATAGTAGTAGTAGTGGTTGTTGTAGTAGTTGTTGTAGTAGTAGTAGTAGTTGCAGTAGTAGTACTAGTAGTTGCCGTAGTGACAGTTGTAGCAGAAGTAGTTGTCATAGTAGTCATAATAATAGTAGTAGTAGGAGAAGTAGTTGTAGTAGTAGTAGTAGTAGCAGTAGTAGTCATAGTACTCGTAGTAGTAGTAGTAGTAGTAGTAGTAGTAAAAGTAGTCAGAGTATTAGTAGTCGTAGTAGTAGTAGCGGTAGTAGCAGTCATAGTAGTAGTAGTAGTAGTAGCTATAGTAGGAGTTGCAGTAGTTGTAGTAGTAGTAGCAGTATTATTTGTAGTAGTGTAGTAGAAGTAGTAGCGCAGTGGTTGGAGTAGTAGTAGTTGCAGTATTCGTAGTTATAGTAGGAAAATGTGTGGTAATTGTAATAGTAGTAGTGACTGTCATAGTAACATAGTAGTAGGAGTAGTAATAGTAGTAGTAGGAGTAGTAGTAATGGTCATTGGAGTAGTAGTAGTATTGGTAGTAGTAAGAGTAGTGGTAGGAGTAGTAGTAGTTGCAGTAGGAGTAATAGTGGTGCTAGTAGCAGTAGTAGTAGTATTAGTTGTAGTAATAGTTGTAGTTGTCGGGCGAGTAATAATTCCAATAGTAGTAGTTGTAGTACTAGTGTAGTAGTTGTAGCAGTAGTAGTTATAGTAATAGTTATAATAGTAGTAGTAGCAAGAGTAGTTGTAGTTGTAGTGGTAGCACTAGAAGTAGTAGTTGTACTAGTAGTAGTCATGGTGGTAGTAGTAGCAGTAACAGCAGTAGTAGAAGTAGCAATAGTAGTTCAAGTAGCAGCAACAACATAAGTAATAATAGTCGCAGTTGGAGTAGTAGTAGTAGTTGAAGTAGTAGTATTAGTAGTAGTTGTTGTGGTAGTATGAGTAGCAGTAGTAGTAGTTGAAGGAGGAGGAGTAGTAGTAGTACTAGTAGTACTAGTAGTAGTAGTGTTATCAACTATAGTAGTAGGAGGAGTAGCAGTACTACTACTAGTAGTACTAATAGTTGTAGTGCTAGCAACTCAGTAGTACTTGTAGTTGTAGTAGTAGTAGTAGTAATAATAGTGCGAGTAGTAATTGGATTAGGAGTAGTAGTAGAAGTAGTTGTAGTTGTTGTCATAGTAGTAGGAGTAGTAGTAGTAGTAGTGATAGGCTGGATTGGCTGTAGGCCTTGCTTCTATTGGGCCTGGAGTTGGTCAAGGTACTGCTGCAGGCCAAGCTGTAGAAGGTATTGCGAGGCAACCAGAAGCAGAGGGTAAAATACGAGGTACTTTATTGCTTAGTCTAGCTTTTATGGAAACTTTAACAATTTATGGACTGGTCATGGCATTGGCGCTTTTATTTGCGAATCCTTTTGTTTAATGTAATCCTAGAAATGGGAAAAAGTACCTTTTTCATTAATTTCATTAACTCAGACTTGCCCTTTGTTTCGTCAAATTATAGCAAGACTTTACTTGTAGAATAGAAAATTCTAGAAACAATTTTCTATTTTTCTTGAGACAATACCCCTACCCTAGGTAGGACTGATTTGAAGATGGGGAATTCGCAGATCTGTTCACTTTCTTTCTTCTCGTCCTTAGTACACCAGAAACTTTCACTTTTCAACAAAGGAGATATTTCGCAATTGACATGAAACCTAAGACAACAATACTACTTTATTCGAAATTGGAAATTTCACTAAAAAATAAGAAAGAAAATTAATAAAAATGGGAAATAGAAAAATAAAAAAAAAAAGAAGAAAGAAATCGATTCAAAAAAAAAGACAAGTGAGATGATAGAAAAAGAATTCTGGTTCTTTCTTAGTCCTATCTATATTATATGAAGCATATGAAAAATGTAACCTATTCTTTTGTTTCTTTTGAACACTGGCTATTCGCCGAAAGTTTCGGGTTTAATACCGATATTTTAGCAACAAATCTAATAAATCTAAGTATAGTGCTTGGTGTATTGATTATTTTTTGGAAAGGGAGTGTGTGCGAGTTGTCTATTTCAAAAATAGGTTGGATCCAACCGGCAGTACTTTAATATAATAGATTTCTATTTCTTATTTTTTTATTGTATTTATAAATACAATAAAAAATAAGAAAGAAAGGTGGACAATCTCGATGAATTACGTATGAATAAATTCCATTCAGAAATTATATAATATATGTAAGAACCATAGCATTTCGTGATTCATTGGTAAATCAACTTTGATTTTCTATCAACCAATAATGTGAGACCATTAACATGGTTAAAGCCAAACTGTTTGAAGTCCAGGCATAACATGGGTATTCTTTCTACCACTATCTTAGTGTTAGTACCGAATTGATTTTCATTTTAAAATGAATAGTTAGTAATTTATCCGATATAAGACACTCATATCGATAAAACGATTTCAACTATTTACTAGTTACTATAAAAAAAAACTGTATTAGAAAAAAATAGGCACCTTGCCTCTTTTTATCCAATGCCAAATCGATGACCTATGTATAAAAAAACGAAGAATTTTTTGGATTTGCAGAAAGGGCATAAACAAATTTGAATTATATTCAAATAAAATATTTAAATTTCAAATACAAATATATATCTATAATAGATATTTCATTTTAATATATTTGAAAAAAATATATATTATTTGTTATTTGAAATTTAATAAAGAACAAATTTAATAAAGAAACAACTTTGCTGAAATTATAGATTTTTGTTTGGTCGGAAGAGTCCTTTTACTAGAATAGAACATTCTGGTCTTGTATCAGTTTCGATGAAGATGGGGCAAGCTCATTACATTAAATGATATGGAAATGTCTATATGTCTATAAAATAAATAATTGAGTGTGAGAGCCAAATGAACCGAAAGATTCATGTTTGGTTCGGGAAGAGATCATGGAAGTCATAAAATTATATTATATAGTAAGATAATCTACTTTCATTAAATGATTTATTAGATAATCGAAAACAGAGGATCTTGAGTACTATTCAAAATTCGGAAGAATTCCGTAAAGGGGCCATTGAGCAGCTTGAAAAAGCCCGAACTCGCTTACGGAAAGTGGAAATGGAAGCAGATGAGTATCGAATTAATGGATACTCTGAGATAGAACGAGACAAAGTAAATTTGATTAATGCTACTTGTGATAGTTTGGAACGATTAGAAAATTACAAAAAGGAAACCCTTCTTTTTGAACAACAAAGAGCGATTAATCAGGTATGACAACGAGTTTTCCAGAAAGCCTTACACGGACTACCAATACTACTACTACTCCTCCTCCTCCTCCTCCTCCTCCTCCTACTACTACTACCACTACTCTTGACTACCAATACTCATACTACTACCCCTACTCCAACTCCTTCTACTACTACTGCTACTACCACCACTACTACTACTGTTATAACTACTTTTGTTACTACTATCACTACTATTACTGCTACTACTACTCCTACTACTACTACTACCACTGTTACTGCTACTACTAATACTACCATTACTACTACTGCGGCAACTACTGCTACACCAACTACTACAACTGCGGCTACTACTACCACTCCTACTATAGCTACTACTACTGCTGCTGCTACTACTACTAAACCGGCTACTTCTACTACAACAACTGCTACTACTACTTCTTCTGCTACTCCTACAACTACTACAAATACAACTGCTGCAACTACAACTACTACTGCGGTGGCTTCTACTACTACTGCTTCTACTACTGCGGCTACTACTACTACTGGGACTGCTACTGCTGCAACTGCCACTACTGCAGCAACTACTACTACTACTACTATTGCTGCTATTGCTAATACTACCACTACTAGTACTACTACAACTACAAGTACTACTGCTGTTACTACTACTACTGTTGTTGCTATTACTACTGCTACTACTGCTACTTTCACTACTACTGCTGCCACTACTACTGTTGCTCTTGCCCCTACACCAACTCTACTACTACTTCCACTACTGCTAATTGTAATACTACTTGTACTACAACTTCTACTGCTACTCCTAGTACTTCTACAACCCCTACTACTATTATAACTACCGCTGCTGCTACTGCTACAACTATTATAGCTACTACTGCCACTACTAATGTTGCTACTGCTGCTACTAATACTACTAAATTACTACTACTATTGTTACTGCAACAACAACTACTACTACTAGTGCTGCTATTGCTAATACTTCTAATACTACTACAACTACAACTACTGCTACTACTACTACAGCTATTACAACTGCACATACTAGTACTACTTCTGCTACTACCGCTGCTACTACTTCTGCTATTATTACTATAATAACTACCACTTCAACTGTTACTACTACTACTTCTACTACTTCTAATACTACTAGTACAACTACTGCAACTATTACTACAAGTATTATTACTGCTACTATTGATGGTGCTGCTACTACTACTACTACTACTACTACTACTTCTGCTACTACAAATTCTACTACTATAGCTACGACAATTGCTGCTACTACTTCTACTATGACTACGTCTCCTACTTCAATAGCTACAACGACTACTACAACTACAACAACAACAACAACAAGTACTATTACTACTACTACTACGACTACTAATATCACAACAGCGGCTACTACTACTAGTATTCCTTCTACTACTGCTTCTACTACTACAAGTGCTACTACCATTACTACTACTACTACTGCTACTACTACTACTACTACTACTACTACTTCTACTACTACTACTATTACTACTCCAATTACAACTACTACTGCTACTACTACTATAGCTACTGCTACAGCTATTGCTACTACAGCAACTTCTGCTACTTCTGCTACTGTTACTACTGCTGCTGCTACAGCTACCTCTACTACTACTACTACTGTTGCTACTAATATAACTCTCCTACTACTACTACTACTTTGGCTACTACTACTTCGGCTACTACTACTGCTACTACTCATGCTACAGCTACTGCTATTACTACTTCTACTACTACTACTTCTACTACTACTACTGCTGTTGCTACTATGATTACTACTACTACTACTACTTCTATTGCAACTGCTATTACTACTCCTTCTAGTACTACTACTTCTATTAGTACTATAACTACTAACACAAACACACCTACTCCTTCTACTATTACTACTATTACTACTACTACTACTCCTCCCCCTCCTCCTCCTCCTCCTCCTCCTCCTCCTACTACTACTACTCCTCCTCACCCACATACAACTTTTGTGACTACCTACTACTCCTAACACTCTTGCAACTTCTACGCCTACAACTCCTACTAGTACTATAGCTACTACTACACTTCCTACTGCTACAGCTGCAATGACTAGCGCTACTACTGCTACTACTACTATTATAACTACTTCTACAACTGCTACTACCCTTACCATTAAGACTACTACTACTCCAAACACTCCTCCTCCTCCTACTACTACTACTGCTACTGTTGGTACTAATCCTACTACTACTACTGTTGCACTACTGCTGCTGCCGCTACTACTACTACTACTACTAGTCCTGCTACTACTACTACCAATGCTACTACTACTAATATTACTACTACTGCTACTACTACTACTACTACTTCTACTACTACTACTGCTGTTATTGTTACTACACAGCTGCCACAACAACTACTCCCCCCCTACAACAACTACTATTAATTTGATTACAGCTCCTTCTACTACTTCTCCAACAACTACTACAATAACTACTATAACTACTACTACTTTTACTTCAACTTCAATTACAATTGCTACTGCTAGTAGTCCATCAACTATTGCTGCTACTACTACTATGAATACGACTACTACTACGAATACAACAACAACAACTACTACTACAAATGCTGCTGCTGCAGCTCTTATAACTACTATTACTACAACTACTACAACTGCTGCAATTGTCACTCGTACTCCAAATCCTATTGCTACTACTACTCCATCAATGACTACTACCCATACTCAAAATAATACTACCCTAACTCATACTACTACCACTACTACTTCTCCTACAACTACTAGTACAACAACAACAACTACTGCTACTTCTACTACTACAACTACTACTACTATTACTATTGTAGCTGCTGCTACCACTACTACTCCTAATATTTCTCCTACTACTTCAACTACCGCTACACTTACTAATGCTACTATTGCTGTTACTGCTTCTACTACTACAACTGCCACAACAACAACTACTACTACTACTTGTAATACTACTACAACTACTACAACTGCGGTTGCAACTGCTGATGTTGCGGATGCTGATGCTGCGGCTGCTACTACTACTACTGTAACTTCTACTTTTACTACTATTACTTCTGCTGCCGCTACAACAACAACAACTACTGCTACTACTACTAATACTACTACTACTACAACAACAACAACAACTACTCCAACTAATCCTCTTACTACTACTACTAGTACTATGATTTATACTACTACTACTACAACAACTACTACTTCTATTGTTGTTATTTCTACTACTTCCACTGCTACAACTTCTACTATTAGTACGACTACTACTACTACTACTTCTACAAAGTCTACTACTACTACTACTACTACGACTACTTCTACTACTACTGCTGCTCCTCCTCCTCCTACTACTACTACAACTATCACTCCTACACCAACTCCTACTACTACTACTGCTACTGCTACTATTGCTACAACCACAACGATGACTACTACTACTAAAACTACTACTACTACTCATAATACAACAAAAACAACAACAACAACAACTACTACTACTAGAAGTGCTACTACTACTATTATTATGACTATTCCTACTATTACTACTGCTCCTACTACTACTACTACTCGTACTATTTGTCGTACTAATACTACAACTCCAAACAGTCGTAGTACTACTACTACTAGAACTGCTGCTACTGCTACTATTACTATTACTACTACTCTTACTACTCCTACCACTATTACTACCACTACTACTACCACCGCTACGCCTACTAATACTAATAATATTACTACTGCTCCTACTTCTACACCTACAGCAACTACTACTCCTACTATTGTTGCGTTTACTACTAATACTACAACTAATCCTAATACTATAACAATTACTATTATTACTACAACTACTCCTACAACTGCTACTTGTGCAAACACTCCTACTGCTACTGCTGCTACAGCTACTACTACTACTACTACTGCTGCTACTACAAGTACTAGCACTGTTGCTATTACTACTACCACTACTACTACCCCTACTGGTACTGCTACTACTACTACGAGTAGTAGTACGACTACTACTAATGACTACTACTTCGGCTGTTGCCACTACCACTACTGCTACGACTACAACTACTGCTATAATTGCAACTACTACTTCTCTACTACTACCACTACCAATGCGACAAGTACTCCTATTCCAACTCCAACAGTGACTACTGCTCCAACTATTACTACTACTACCACTACAAATACTACTCCTTATACTATTCCAATTCCAACTATTATTATTATTACTACTACTACTACTATACTACTACTACTACTACAACTACTACAATAACTACTACTACTACCTTGATACTACTACTCCTACACTACTAATACTAACACTACTATTGCTATTACCGCTATTACTGCTGCTTGCACTACTACTACTACTTCCACTGCTCCCACTACTAATATTACTGCTATTGTTACTATTACCACTACTACTACTAATAATAATACTGCTATTGCTACTACTACCGTTACTACTACTACTATTACTACTAATACTAGTACTACTCCAAGTACTACTACTACTCCTCACACTCCGACTACTGCTACTACCAATGCTCAAGATGCTATTACAACTAACACTTCTGCTACTATAACAGCAACTATGTTGCTGATGTTACTACTACTACTATGACTACACTTCTACTTCAACTACGACTACTACTCCAGCTACTACTACTAGTACTACTACTACTAATATCACTACCACTACTTCTACTACTTCTCCTACTACTACAACAACAACAACTATTCCTACGACAACTACTACTACTACTAATAATACTTCTACGACTACTACAACTATTACTTCATCTACTACTATTCCAACTCCTGCTCCTACTACCGCTACCACTACAACTCTTACAACTACTACTACTACTCCTACAACTACTACTACTATTCTAACTCCAGCTCCTACTACCGCTACCACTACTACTCCTCCTACTACTATTACTATTACTACATCTACTACAATTCCAACTCCTGCTCTTACTACCGCTACCGCTACTACTCGAACTCCGACTGCTAATACAACAACTACAACTAATTCCCCAACTCCAACAACTACAACTCCAACAACTACTCCTACAACCACTACAACTACTACTAGTATTGCTACTAATATTACTGTTATTACTGCTGCTGCTACTACTACTACCACCACCACTAATACTAATATTACAACTACTATAACTACTGCTACTACTACAACTACTAACACTACCACTAAAAATAATAATAATACGCTCCTACTACTTCAACCACTACTACTATAGTTACTGCTATCACTGCTACTACCACGACTACTACTACTACTACAACTACTTCACCTACTACTACAGTTACTACTACTACTGCTACAACTACTACTACTACGACAACTACTAATACAACAACTACTATTGCTGCTGCTAATGCCGCAACTCCTATTACATCCACTACTACCACTACTACAACGACAACTACTACTACTACAACTACTACTACCATAACTACTACTACCACTACTACTACAACAACAACTCCTACTACTACTCCTACTACAACTCATAATAATACTACAGCTACTCCAACTTCTACTGCTACTACAACTACTCCTACTCCAACTCCTAGTACTACTACTCCTAGTATGACTACTACTACTACTCTTACTACTACAAGAACAACAACAAAAACAACAACAACTACTACTACTATTACTACTACTACGACTACAATTACTACTACTACTACTACTACTACTACTACTATTACTACTACGACTTCTACTACTTTTACTACTACTAACTACTACTACTACTACTACTACTACTACTACTACTACTACTACTACTACTACTACTATGATTACTACAATTACAACTGCTACTACTACTACAACTACAGCTCTTGCAACAATTGCTATTCCTACTACAACTGCTACTACTAATACTACAACTGCTACACCTACTACTACTGCCACAACTACTACTGCTACCGCTTCTACTACTATTACAACTAGTACTACAACTAATGGTACTGCAACTGCTAATATGAATACTACTACAACTACTTGTACTGCTACTACAGCTGCTACCACTACTCCAATAACTACAACTCCTACTACAATTCATACTACAACTTTGACTAATACTCTACTACTACTACGAATACTACTACCACTACTTCTACTACTTCTCCTGCTACTACAACTACAACAACTATTCATACTACTACTACTACTACTGCTACTATTACTTCTACTACTACTACAACTACTACTACATCTACTACTATTCCAACTCGTGTTCCTACTACCGCTACCACTACTACCCCTAGTATTACTACTACTACTAATAGTACTACTACTACGACTGGTGCTATTCCTTGTCGTACTCCACCTCCTGCTGCTAATACAATAATAATAACTACTACTACTACAACAACTACTACTAGTACTACAACTACTACTACGACAACTACTTCTGGTACTGATACTAGTAATACTAGCACTACTACTACTACTCCTACAATTACTACCACTATTACTACTACTCCAACTACCACCCCTACTCCTACACCTACTCTAACTACTACTCCTAATACTTCAACTACTGCTACTACTACCTTTGCTACTACTAGTACTATTGCTACTACTACTGTTACTATTGCTGCTCCTTAACCAACTACTACTACTATTACTACTACTGCTACTATTACTACTGCAACTACTACTACTATTACAACTATTTTTACTACTGTTGTGCCTACTACTGCACTACTACTACCACCACCACCACCACCACAATAATAGCTACTACAAGTATTACTACTACTACCTTTATTGTTCCTTCTACAACTACTATTGCTCCTACTATGCCTCCTACTACAACAACTACTACTACACTTACTACTGCTACTATTGCTTCTACTGTTTCTACTATAATAACAACAACGACTACCATACTACCACTACTTGCAATTCTAATACTAATACTACTGCTACTGCTGCTGCATTTGCTGCTGCTACTATGACTAGTACTTCTACTTCTACTACTACTAATACTGTTATTGCTGCTACTACAACAACTACTACTATTGATGCTACAACAACAACAACTACTGCTACTACTAACACTTCTACAACAACTACTACTACTATAATAACTACACATACTAATCCTATTACTACTACTATGTTGATTTATACTACTACTTCAGTTGCTATTGTTGCTGCTACTACTACTTCTACTACTACTTTGATGACTACTACTACTACTGCTATTTCTACTGCTACTACTTCAACTACTACTACAACTAATACTACTTCTACCACTCCTACTACTATTACTACCCCTACTCCAATGACTACTACTACTACCACAACTACTTCTATTACTTGTATAATTATTGCTACTACTATCACCACCACTACTACTACTAGTACCACTCCTACTACAACTACTACTCCAACAGCAACTACTAGTATACTTGCTATTATTACTACTCCTACCAATACTACTGCCACTGCGACTATCACTCCTCCTCCAACTTAGACTAGTACTATACTACTACCACAACTACTACTACCACTACCACTACTACTACTACTACTACTACTACTTGTACTACAACTCCTACTACTACTACTACTACTACCACCACCACCACCACCACTACTACAACAGCTACTCCTACTCCTATTACAACAACAACTACAACTATTGCTACTCCTACTACAGCCACAATTGCTACTACCACTACTATTGTTACTACTACAAATACTACTACTCCTGCTAGTACTACAACTACTACTGCTACTACTACTACTAGTAAGACTACTACTAGATTACTACTAGCACAACTGCTAATACTACAACCACCATTGCAACTACTACTACTGCTACTGCTATTCTTGTTGTTGCTACAACTGCTCCTTCTACTACTACTCCTACAACTACTACTACTCCCACTAGGACTACTACTACTACCATGACTTCTACTACAACTACTATTGCTACTACGACTTCTACTACTGCTATAACTACTATTATTATTGCTGCTCCAGCCGCTCCTATTACTACTACTTCTACTTCTAATACTAATACTACTACCACTACTTCTACTAATAATACTTATACTACTACTACTACTACTACTACTACTACTACTACTTCTACTAGTATAAATGCTGCTACTACTACTCCTACTCCTACTGCTACTCCTACACCTACACCTATTGCCACTACTACCCCTACTACTACTATTGCAGCAGCAGTTGCTGAAACTACTATTAATCCTAATACTCCTATGACTTTACCTACTATTACTACTACTACTATTGCTACTACTAAATTTACTACTACTGCTGCTATTACTACTATTACTTCTACCACCACCACTACTACTAACACAACTACAACTAATACTACTACTCCTGCGACTACTACTACTATAACTACTACTCCTACCACCACCTCTACTTCAACACCTACACCTACTACTACTACTACTACTACTACTACTACTACAACTACTACTAGTACTGCTACCACTTCTACAAATGCTACCACGGCTACTTCGAGTACTACTACAACAACAACAAAAACTACTACTACTTCTACTACTACAACAACTGCTACTGCAACAACTATTACTATAACTATTACTGCTACTGTTCTATTACTACTAGTGCAACAACGACCACTACTACCATTACTACTACTACTACTACCACTACAACTACTTCTATTAATACTCGTATTGCTACTGCTACTACTACTACTACTATTACTACATCTAATACTACTTGTTCTACTACTTCTCCTATTACTACAACTATTTCTACTACTACTACTACTACTACTACTACGACTACTACTGCTACAACTACTACTACTATTTCTGCAACTACTAATTCTACTACTATAGCTATGACTCATGTCGCTACAACTTCTATTACTACCACTTCTGCTAGTTCAACTACTACAACAACTACTACTGCTACTACTACTACTACTTCTACTGCTACTATTACTATAGTGGCTATAACAACTACTACTACTTCTACTACTGCTACTATTGCAAGAATTACTGCTACTACTTCTGCTACTACTACTACTATAGCAACTACTACTGCTTTGACTACCACTGCAATTACTACTACTATGACTACTACTACCGCTACCGCTGCTACCACTACTACTATTACTACTGCTGCTGCTGCTATCGCTACTACCGCTTCTACTAGTTCTTCCAATACAACTACTACTACTAGTGCTACAATCGCTGCTGCTACTACTACTACTGTGGCTACTACTGACATTACTACTGCTACTACTAACACTACTGCTGCTACTACCACTACTACGATTTGTAGTATTACTACTACAATTGTTGCTGCTACCGCTAATACTACTACTGCTGCTATTGCTACTTCAACTACAGTAGCTACTACTACTATTAATACTGCTTCTACTACTACTACTACAATAACTACAACTACTACTACTTCTACTACTACTACTACTTTTGTTGCTTCTATCACTATAACTAATACAACTATTGCTGCTAGTACTACACCTAATACTACTTCTACTCCTGCTGCAACTACCACTACTACTATCGCTACTGCTACTGCTGCTGCTACTATTGCTGCTGGTGTTACCGCTGCCGCTGCTACTCTTGCTGCTGCTATGAGTACTACTAGCACTACTACTTATGAAACTACTAATACTACGGCTACTATTACTACTACTAGTGCTACGATAACCACTACTTCTAGTACTATTACTACTACTAATCCTGCTGCTGCTGCTGCTACTACTACCTCTACTACTATGGTTGCTAGTACTATTGCTACCACTATTATTATTGCTGGTGATGTTGGTGCTACTACTACATCTCCAACTACTACTACAACAACTGTGACTCGTAACACTCGTACTGCTACCTTTACTACTACTACTGCTACCACTGCGATTGTTGCTACAACTACAACTGCTACAACAAGTACTACTAATAATATTACTACTACCACTACAACTACGACTTCCACTACTACTACCACTACTGCTGCTGCTGCTACTACTATTGTTGCTACTGCTGCTGTTGCTGCTACTACTACTGCTGCTGCTGCTGCTACTACTACTACTATGGCTACTGCTATTGCTACTACTGCTAGTACAACTCCTACAACAACTACAACTACTGCTACTACCACTACTACTACTACTTCTACTAGTAATATTGCTACTACTACGATTACTACTAATACAACTACTATTACTACTGCTACTACCACTACTACTACTTCTGCTAGTAATATTGCTACTACTACGATTACTACTAATACAACTACTATTACTACTGCTACTACCACCCAAACTACTACTACTACTACTACTGCCACAACTGCAACAACGACAACAACAAGTACTACTCTGCCTAATACTCCAACTACAACTTCCACAACAACTACTGCTACTATTAATATTACAACTATAACTAGTAGTACTAGTATTACTGCAACTGCGGCTACTGCAACAACTACAAATACCTCTGCTACAACTGCTACTACTCATGCTGCTACTACTACTCCTAATACTCTAGCAACAACTTCCACTACTACTACTAATATTATTATTAGGACTGTGACTACTACTACTACAGGCACGACTACTACAACTACTACTCAATTACTACTACTTCTACTACTTCTACTACTGCTACTACAACAACTACTACTACTACTAATTCTATGACTACTACTACTGCTAATTCTACTCCTACTACTACTACTATGACTACCACTACTAATACAACTACTATTACTACTACTACTACTGCTACCCTAACTATAGCAACTACAGCTCCTACTATTATTGTTGCTGCTGCTCCTCCTACTACTACTGCTACTGCTACTACTGCATCTACTACTATTACTACTACTAATCCTAATACACCAAGTACAACTACAGCAATGCCTACTATGACTGCTACTACAATAACAACAACAACTACTACTGCCACTACTACTGCTGCTACTGCTGTTTCCCCTCCTGCTCCTCTTCCTACTACTACTACTTCTACCACTACCAATTCTCGTACTATAGCTACTACTACTCCTAGTACTATGATCACAACTACTACTAATACTACTACTCCTACCGCTACAACTAATCCTACTACTACTGCTTCTATCTTTACTACTACTACGACCACCACCACTACTATTATTGCTAGTACAACTACTACTACTACTACTTCTACTGCTCCTACCACCACAACTACCACTGTTACTACAACTACTACGACTACTACTACTACTACTACTACACTTATTACTACTAGTACTGCTGTTGTTGCTGCTGTTACGACCGGTACAACTACTAATACTAATGATTATACTACTCCAACTATGACTCCTATTGCAACAACAACAACAACGACTACTACTAGTACTACTACTATTGTTGCTACTACTACTACTACTACTACTAATACAACAACCACCACTACACTATGAATATTATTGCTACTACTGCTACTACAACTTCCACCATTAGTACTACTACTATTACAAGAACAACCACTAATACTACTACTACTACCACCACCAACACCATTACTACTAATACTACAACTACAACTACTACTACAACTATTACTACTATTAGTACTACAACTACTACTACACCTACTCCTATGCCTACTACCCATCCTACTGCTACTACTACTACTACTACCACTATAACTACTACAACTGCTACTACTACTATTGCTTCTACTGCAGCAGCTACTACTACCACAACTGGTATTGCAATAACTACTACTACTACAACTACAACCATCACTACTACTACTGCCACAACTACTCCTACTACTACTAATACTACTATAATAAGAATAACTACTACTACTACTACTACAAATAGTACTACTCCTACCCGTACTTCTACTACAATGACTGCCACTATAACTACTCCTAGTACTACAACTCCTAACACTACAACTAATAGTGATACTACTACTCCTACTGCAACTCGTATAATAATTATTACTATTGCTACGCCTACTACTACTACTACAATTATAACAAATAATACTGTTGTAGCTACTATTGCTACCACTATAACTACGACTCCTGCTTTTGCTACTACAATAATGAATACAGCTTTTGCTACTACTGCTACTGCTACTATCGCAACCACTTCTCTGCTAGTAGTAGTACTACTACTAATACTACTACTATTACTGTTGCGATTACTACTACTACTACTAATACTACTACTATTACTGTTGCGATTACTACTATTACTACTACTACAATGACTACTACAACTACTAATTCTGCTAGTACTACTGCTGCTAGTACTACAACTATTGTTGCTACTACTAGTACTACTGCTGCAACTACTACTACTACTGTTTGTGATTACTACTACTACTACTACTACCACTATTATTGCTGTTGCTGTTGTAGCAGCAACTACTACTACTAGTAAAGCTACGATTACTACTACCACTGATACTACTACTACCACTACTACTACTACAACTACTAGTACAACTACTATTGCTACTGCTAACTACTACTTCTATTACTGCTACTAGTACTACTACTACTCCTGCTACTACTACTACTATTGCTACTGCTACTACTACTACTGTTACTACTGCTACTACTTTTACTAGTAAGGTTACTACTACTACTGCTACAACTACTTATACTACTACTACCGCAACTACGACCACTACTACTAATGTTTTTGCTGCTGCAACTACTACTACAACTACTGCTTCTGCTTCTACTACTACTACTACTACTACTACTACTACTACTAAACTAATACTACTACTACTACTGACTACTCTAACTACACTACGACTACTACTACTACGACTAACTACTATTACGGCTCTACTACTACTACTACTACGACTACTATTACTTACTGATTTAGCGTACTGCTACTACTACTACTCCTACTACTACTACTACTACTACTACTACTACTACTACTACTACTACTACTACTACTACTACTACTACTACTACTACTTCTACTTCTTCTTCTCCTACAACTACTACTTCTGCTACTAATGCAACCACTACTGCTACTACTACCACTATTGCTATATATGTTGTTAGTATTACTACTACTACTGTTGCTGCTAATTCTATAACTACTACTTTTGTTGGTACTATTATGACTACTTCCACAACTGCTACTATTACTACTAGTTCTGCTACTATAATGAATATTACTAGTACTGCTGCTATAGCAACTACTACTATTACTATTACTATTACCACTACAGCCATTGCTACTGGTGCAACTACTACCACTACTATTGCTATTACTAATCCTACTACTACTACTACTATTACAACTGCTATGACTAATATTGCTGCTGTTGTTGCTAGTATAACTATTACTACTACTTATGCTACTACCACCACTACTACTAGTATGACTAACACTATTACTACTACTACTACTATTACTACTACTACTCCTACTACTACAACTACTACTACTGCTACACCACTATTGATACTATGATTACTACTACTACTAGTACTACTACTACTACTACTAGTACTATTACTACTACTACTACTACTGCTGCTGCTATTGTTATTGTTGTTGTTGCTACTACTACTACTACTACTACTACTACTACTACTACTACTATTGCTACTATGAGTATTGCTACTACTAGTAGTTATAGAAGTTGTAGTAGTAGTAGTAATAGTAGTAGCAATAGTAAAAATAGTGGTAGTAGTATTAGTAGTAGTAGTAGCAGTGGTGGTGGTAGTAGTAGCAGTTGCAGCAGTAGCTATAGCAGTAGCTAAAGTAGTAGTCGTGGTGGTGGCAGTAGTTGTAGTAATAGTCACATTAGTAGTTGGATCCATAGTAGTATCAGTAGCGATAGTTGTAGTAGCTGAACTGGTAGTAGTAGGAGAAGTACTAGTAGTAGTAGTAGTAGTTGTAGTAGTAGTAGTAGTAGAAGCAATAGTAGTAGTGGCAAAAGTAGTAGTAGTCGGAGAAGTTGTAGTTGTAGCAAAAATAGTAATAGTAGCATATGTAGTAGTACTAGTGGTTGTAGTAGTAGTAGTAGTAGTAGCTATAGTGGTAGTTGCAGTAGTAGTAGCAGTGGTAGTAGTAGGAGAAGTTGTACTAGAAGCAAAAGTAGTAGTTGAAACAGAAGTAGTTTTAGTTGTAGTTATTGTAAAAGTTGTAGTTATTGCACAAGTTGCAGTTATCATAGTTGTAGTAGTACCAATAGCAGTCATAGTAATGGTAGAAGCTGGAGCAGCAGCTAAAGTAGTAGTAATAGTAGTGCTTGTAGTAGTTGTAGCAATGATAGCATCAGTAGTAGTACTAGAAGTAGTAGCAAAATTCATAGTGGTATCCGTAGTAGAAGTAGTTGTAGTAGTTGGTGAAGTAGCAGCAGTTGAAGTGGTAGTTTTAGTAGTAGGAGTAACAACTATAGTAATAATAGTAGAAGCAGTATTAGTTGCGAGATTTGCAGTAGTTGTGGTAGTAGTAGCTGTAGTGGTAGGAGCAGTAGCACTATTGTCATAGTAGCAGTAGTAGTGGGAGTTCTAGTAGTGGTAGTAGTTGCTGTTGGAGCATAATTTGTAGAAGTTGTAGTAGCAGCAATTCTAGTAGTAGCAAAAGCAGCAGTAGCTGAAGTAGTAGGAGTGGAAGTCGTAGTAGAAGTTTTAGTAGTCAGGGAGTAGTAGCAGTAGTCAAAGACGTGATAGCAGTAGTAGTCATAGCTATCATAGTAGCAGTAGTTGGAGAAGTTGGAGGAGTGGTAGTAGTAGTAGCAGTAGCGGTAGTAGTAGCAGTAGTTATAGTAGTAGTAGTAGTAGTAGTGGTGGTGGTGGTGGTGGTGGTGGTACTAGTAGTAGCTGAAGCAATAGCAGTAACAGTAGTAGAAAGAGAAAGAGAAGTAGTAGTAGTTGCAGCAGATATCGTGGAAACATTAGTAGTAGCCGCAGTGGTAGTAGATGTAGCAGTAGCTATAGCAGCAGTAGCTATGGCAGCAATAGTAGTTCTAGCATTAGTAGCAACCTCAGCAGGAGCAGTAGCAACAACAAAATTAGTAGTAGTTGTAGTAGGAGTAGTAGTAGTAGTGGTAGTAATAGTAGTAGTGTGAGTAGTAGTTGTCATAGTAGTAGTAATAGTAATAGTAGTAGCAGTACCAATACTAGTATTAGTAGCAGCAGCAGCAGTAGTAGTACTAGTAGTAGCAGTAATAGTTATAGTGGTAGTAGCAATAGTAGTAGTAGTAGTAGTTATAGTATTAGTAGTAGTAGCAGTAGTATTAGAATTAGTTGTAGTAGTTATGGTTGTAGTAGTAGTAATTATAGTAGTAGTAGTTATAGTAGTAGTAGTAGTATTAGTTGTAGTAGTTGTTGTTGTTGTAGTACTAGCAGTACCAATTGTAGCAGTAGTAGAAGTAGTAGTATTAGTAATAGTAGTAGCAGAAGAAGTCATACTAGCAGTAGTAGTTGTAGTAGTAGTCGTTGTAGTTTAAGTAATAGTAGTAGAAGTAGCAGCAGCATTTGTAGTAGCAGTAGTATTAGTTGTAGTAGTAGTGGTAAAAAAAGTTATAGCAATAGTACTAACAATATTAGTATTAGCAATAGTAGCAGTAGTAGTAGCATTAGTTGTAGTAGTAGTAGTAACAGTAGTTGTAGTAGTGGTAATAATAGCAGTAGTAGTAGAAGCAATAGTAGCTGTAGTAGCAGTAGTAGTAGGAGCATTAGTAGTAGTAGTGATTGCATCAGTAGTAGTAGTAGCAATAATTATAGTAGTAGTAATAGTAATAGTAGGTGTAGTCAAAGTACTAGCAGAAGTAGTAGTAGTAAGAGTAGCAGTAGTAGTCATAGTAGTAGAAACTGTAGTAGCAGTCATAGAAGCTAGAGTAGTAGTAGATACCATACCGATAGTTGTAGTTGTCGTACTAGTAGTAGGAGAAGTAGTAGTAGCAGCAGTAGTTGTTGTAATTGAAGGAGTAGAAATAGTAGTAGTAGTAGTAGAAGTGGTAGTAGCAGTGGTTGCAGAAGTAGTACTACAAATGGTACCAATAGTTGCTATTGAATCAACCATAGTATAAGCAGTAGCAGCAGTAACAATAGTAGCAGAAGTAGTAGCAGTGAAAGTAGTAGAAGTAGTAGTAGTAGGTGTAGTAGTAGTGGGAGTAGTAATAGTAGTTGTAGCAGTAGTAATAGTAATAGTAGCAGCAGTACCAATACTAGCATTAGTAGTAGTAGTAGTAGTAGCAGTAATAGTTATAGTTGTAGTAGCAATAGTAGTAGTAGTAGTAGCAGTTATAGTATTAGTAGTAGTAGTAGTAGTATTAGAATTAGTTGTAGTAGTTATGGTTGTAGTAGTAGTAGTTACAGTAGTAGTAGTAGTATTAGTAGTAGTAGTAGTTGTTATTGTAGTCGTAGAAGTACCAATTGTAGCAGTAGTAGAACTTGTAGTACTAGTAATAGTAGCAGCATAAGAAGTCATCCTAGCAGTAGTAGTCGTAGTAGTAGTAGCTGTAGTTTAAGTAATAGTAGTAGAAGTAGCAACAACATTTGTAGCAGCAGTATTATTAGTTGTAGTAGTAGTGGTAAAAAACGTTAGTGCAATAGTACTAACAACATTAGTATTAGCAATAGTAGCAGTAGTAGTAGCATTAGTTGTAGTAGTAGTAGTAACAGTAGTTGTAGTAGTGGTAATAATAGCAGTAGTAGTAGAAGCAATAGTAGCTGTAGTAGCAGTAGTAGTAGGAGCATTAGTAGTAGTAGTAATTGCATCAGTAGTAGTAGTAGCAATAATTATAGTAGTAGTAGTAGTAATAGTAGGTGTAGTCAAAGTACTAGCAGAAGTAGTAGTAGTAAGAGTAGCAGTAGTAGTCATAGTAGTAGAAACTGTAGTAGCTGTCATAGAAGCTAGAGTAGTAGTAGATACCATACCGATAGTTGTAGTTGTCGTAGTAGTAGTAGGAGAAGTAGTAGTAGCAGCAGTAGTTATTGTAATTGAAGGAGTAGAAATAGTAGTAGTAGTAGTAGAAGTGGTAGTAGCAGTGGTTGCAGAAGTAGTACTACTAATGGTACCAATAGTTGCTATTGAATAACCATAGTATAAGCAGTAGCAGCAGTAGCAATAGTAGCAGAAGTAGTAGCAGTGAAAGTAGTAGAAGTAGTAGTAGTAGGAGTAGTAGTAGTAGTAGGAGTAGTAATAGTAGTTGTAGCAATAGTAATAGTAATAGTAGCAGCAGTACCAATACGAGCATTAGTAGTAGTAGTAGTAGTAGTAGTAGTAGTAGTAGTAGCAGTAATAGTTATAGTTGTAGTAGCAATAGTAGTAGTAGTAGTAGCAGTTATAGTATTAGTAGTAGTAGTAGTAGTATTAGAATTAGTTGTAGTAGTTATGGTTGTAGTAGTAGTAGTTACAGTAGTAGTAGTAGTATTAGTTGTAGTAGTAGTTGTTATTGTAGTCGTAGCAGTACCAATTGTAGCAGTAGTAGAACTGGTAGTACTAGTAATAGTAGCAGCAGAAGAAGTCATCCTAGCAGTAGTAGTCGTAGTAGTAGTAGTTGTAGTTTAAGTAATAGTAGTAGAAGTAGCAACAACATTTGTAGCAGCAGTATTATTAGTTGTAGTAGTAGTAGTAATAAAAGTTATAGCAATAGTAGTACTGACAACATTAGTATTAGCAATAGTAGCAGTCGTAGTAGCATTAGTTGTTGTAGTAGTAGTAATAGTAGTTGTAGTAGTGGTAATAATAGTAGTAGTAGTAGGAGCATCAGTAGTAGTAGTAGTTGAATCAGTAGTAATAGTAGTAGTAGTAATAGTAGGTGTAGTCGAAGTAGTAGCAGAAGTAGTAGCAGTAAGAGTAGCAGTAGTAGTCATAGTAGCAGAAACTGTAGTAGCAGTCATAGAAGCTAGAGTAGTAGTAGATACCATACCGATAGTTGTAGTTGTCGTAGTAGTAGTAGGAGAGGTAGTAGTAGCAACAGTAGTTATTGTAATTGCAGGAGTAGAAGTAGTTGTAGTAGTAATAGAAGTGGCAGTAGTAGTGGTTGCAGAAGTAGTACTACTAATGGTACCAATAGTTGCTGTTGAATCAACCATAGTATAAGCAGTAGGAGTAATAGCAATAGTAGCAGAAGTAGTAGCAGTGAAAGTAGTAGAAGTAGTAGTAGTAGGAGTAGTAATAGTAGTTGTAGCAGTACTAGAAGTATTACTAATAATAGCCGCATTAGTAGAAGTAGTTGTTATAGTAGTAGTTGTAGCAGTAGCAGTAGTAGCGATAGTAGTAGTAGTTATAGTAGTAGTAGTACTAGTAGTAGTAGTGCTAGTAGTATAAGGAGCAGTAGAACTAGGAGTAGTAGTAGTGACAACGGTAGTAGTAGTAGTAGGAGCTATTGCAGCAGTAGCTGTAGTAGTAGTTGAAGTAGTAGTAGTAGTGGTGGTGGCGGTAGTAGTAATAGTAGTAGTCACAATAGTAGTTGTTGTCGTGGTAGTACCAGTAGCAGTAGTTATAGTAGCAAAAGTAGTAGTAGTAGGAGAAGTAGTAGTAGTAGTGGTAGTAGTAGTAGTAGTGGTAGTAGTAGTAGTAGCAGTAGTAGCAGTAGCAGTAGTAGTAGAAGAAGTAGTAGTAGTAGGAGAAGTTGTAGATGTAGCAGAAGTTGTAATAGTAACGTCTGTAGTAGTAATAGTGTAGTAGTAGTAGTAGCAGCAGCAGCAGTAGCTGTAGTAGCGGTAGTGGTAGTAGTAGAAGCAGTAGCAATAGTTGAAGTAGAAGTAGTAAAAGTTTTAGTTGTAGTATAAGTTGCAGTTATAGCACAAGTTGCAGTAGTTGTAGTAGTAGCGGTATTAGCAGCAGTGGCAGTAATAGTAGTAGCAGCAGTAGTAGCAGAAGTATTAGCGGAAGTAGTATAGGTAGTAGTTGTAGTAGTAGCAGTAGTAGCAGAGTTCATAGTGGTAGCAGCAGCAGAAGTAGTAGTAGTAGTTGGAGTAGTATCAGTAACTGTAGCAGTAGTTATCATAGTAGGAGTAACAATAATAGTATTAGTAGTATAAGTAGTCGAGTTGTAGTTGTTAAATCATTAGCAGTACTAGTTGAGGTAGCAGTAGTTCTAGTAGTAGGAGCTGCAGTAGTTGTGGTAGTTGTAGTTGTAGCAGTACAAGCAGTAGTAGTTGTTGTTGTAGTACCATTAGCAGTGGGAGTTCCAGTAGCAGTAGTAGTAGTAGTTGGAGAAGTATTAGTAGAAGTTGTAGTAGCAACAGTCATAGTAGTAGTAGATGCAACAGTAGCCAAAGTAGTAATAGTAGAAGTAGTAGTAGTTATTTTAGTAGTCAGGGTAGTAGTAGCAGTTGTTGTAGCAGCAGTAGTAGTAGAAGAAGTAGCAGTTATAAGAGTAGCTATCGTATTAGCAATAGTAGGAGAAGTTGGAGAAGTTGTTGTAGTAGGAGCAATAGCAGTAACAGTAGCAGTAGTTGTGGTAGTAGTAGTAGTATTAGTGGTAGCAGTAGTAGCAGAACAATAGCAAAATAGTAGTAGAAGTAGTAGGAGAAGTATTAGTAGTGGCAGTAGATGTAGTGGTGGCAATAGTAGCAGTCGCGATTGTAGTAGTAGTAGCAGTTGTTGTTGTAGCAGTAGTAGTAGTATTGATAGTAGAAGCAGCAACGGTAATAGCAGCAATAGTAGTAGTAGTATTAGCAGCAACAGTAGCATATGTTGTATTAGTAGTTGTTGTAGAAGGAGAAGTAGTAGTGGTAGTAATAGTAGTAGTAGTAATAGTAGCAGTAGCAGCAGCAATGGTAGTAATAGTTGCAGTAGTAGTCGTAGTAGTATTAGTAGTACCAGTGGGAGCAGTGCTAGTCATCATAGTACTACTAGTAGTAGTAGTAGTAGTAGTTATAGTTGTAGTAGTTGTCGTCATAGTCCTAGGAGTATTAGTAGTAGTTATAGTAGTAGTAATAGTTGTTATAGTAGTAGTAGTAGTAGCAGCAGTAGTAGTAGTATCAATAGTAGTAATTATTCTTATTGTAGCAATAGTAGCAGTTGTAGCAGCAGCAGAAGTAGTAGTAGTAGTAGTACTACTAGTAGTAGCAGAAGTAGTGGTCCTAGTAATAGTAGCCATAGTAGTAGTTGTAGTAGAAGTAGTAGCAGCATTAGTAGTAATAGTTGTTGTTATTGTTGTTGTTGTAATGCAAGTTGTAGTAGTTGTAGTAGTGGCAACAATAGTATTAGTGGGAGTAGCAGTAGTATTAGTAGCCGCAGCAGTAGTAGTAGGAGTTGCAGTAGTAGTAATAATAGTTGTAGTAGTAGTTGGAGCTGGAGTAGTAGTAGTAGTAGCTATAGGAGTAGTAGCAGTAGTAGTGGTAGCATCAGTAGTACTAGTAGCAGTGGCAATAATTGTGGTAGTAGCAGTAGTAATAGTAGGTGTAGTTGAAGTAGCAGCAAAAGTAGTAGTAATAATCGTAGTAGTTGTTGTTGTAGTAGCAAAAGTAGTAGTAACGGTCATAGAAGTTGTAATAGCATTAGATACTGTTCAGATAATTGTAGCAGTAGTAGTAGTAGGAGAAGTAGTAGTAGTAGTTGTTGTTGTTGTTGTTGTAGTTACAGGAGTAGAGGTAGTAGTAGTAGAAGTAGTAGTAGTAATAGTTGTGGTAGCAGAAGTAGTACTAGGAATGGTACCAATAGTTGCTATTGAATCAGCAGCAGTCGTAGCAGTAGTAGCTGAAGCAGTAGTAGTTGAAGTAGTAGTCGTAAAGGTAGTAGAAGTAGTAGTAGTAGCATAAGTTGCCATTGTAGTATGAGAAGTAGTTATAGTACAGAAGTAGTAATAGTTGTTATTGCAGTACTAGTAGTATTAGTATTAGTAGCCTCATTTGTAGTAGTAGTGGCCATAGTTGCTGTTGTTGTAGCAATAACAGTAGTAGCATTAGTAGTAGTAATTATAGTAGTCGTAGTAGTGGTAGTAGTAGGAGCAGTAGTTGCAGTAGTGGTAGTAGTATTAGTTGTAGCAGTAGAAGTAGGAGTAGTAGTAGTAGCAGTGGAAGTAGTAGTTATAGTAGTAGCCGAAGTAGTAGTAGTAGTAGTAGTGGCGGTAGTAGTTGCTGTAGTAGTCGCAGAAGTAGTTGTTGCTGTAGTAGTTGCAGAGGTAGTTGTTGCTATAGTAGTCGCAGAAGTAGTTGTTGCTGTAGTAGTCACAGAAGTAGTTGTAGTCATAGTAGTACAAGTAGCAGTAGTTGTAGAAGCAGAAGTAGTAGTAGTAGTAGTAGTAGTAGTAGAAGCAGCAACCGTAGTAGCAGAAATAGAAGTAACAAAAGTTGTAGTTGTAGCAGAAGTAGTAATAGTAGCATCTGTAGTTGTAGTAGTGGTAGTAGTAGGAGCAGTAGCAGCAGCAACAGCAGTAGTAGTAGCAGTGGTGGTAATAGCAGTAGCAGTAGCAGTGGTAGTAGTAGTAGAAGTAGTAGTAGAAGTAGTAGTAGTTGTTAAAGTAGAAGTAGTTGTAGTTGTAGTTGTTGTAGAAGTTGCAGTTATAGCATAAGTTGCAGTAGTTGTAGTTGTAGCAGTACCAGTAGTAGCCACAGTAATAGTAGACACAGTAGTAGTAGCGAAATTAGTACTTGTAGTAGTTGTAGCAGTGATAGCATCCGTAGTAGTAGTTGAAGTAGTAGCAAAAGTCATAGTGGTAGTCAAAGTAGAATTAGTTGTAGTAGTTGGAATAGTAGTAGCAGTAGAAGTAGTAGTTGTAGTAGTAGGAGAAACAATAGTAGTAGTAGTAGTAGTAGTAGTAGAAGTAGTAGTAATTATAGTAGCTGGAGTATTAGTAGTAGTAGCTGGGGCTGCAGTTGTTGTGGTAGTTGTAGTCATAGTACTAGGAGCAATAGCAGTTGTTGTCGTAGTAGCCGTAGCAGTAGGACTTCTAGTAGCAATAGTAGTAGTAGTTGGAGCGGTATTAGTTGAAGTTGTAGTAGCAACAGTCATAGTAGTAGTAGAAGCAACAGTAGCCGAAGTAGTCAGAGTAGAAGTAGTAGTCGCGGTAGTAGTGGTAGTAGTTGTAGCAGTAGTAGTAGCCGAATTAGTAGCTATAGTAGTAGTAGCTATCGTAGTAGCAGTAGTAGGAGTAGTAGTTGTTGTTGTAGCAGTAGTAATAGTAGTAGTAGTAGTAGTAGCAGTAGAAGTAGGAGTGGTAGCAATAGCAGTAGAAGCACTAGCAGTAACAGTAGTAGAAGTAGTAGGAGAAGCAGTAGTAGTAGCAGTAGATGTAGTGGCAGCATTAGTAATAGTCACAGTAGTAGTAGTAGTAATACTAGTAGTAGTAGTAGTGGTAGTAGAAGCACTCGAAGTAGTAGCAACAACAGTAGTACTGGTACTAGCAGCATCATGAGTTGTGGTAGCACTAGTTGTAGTATAAGTAGTAGTCGTAGTAGGAGAAGTAGTAATATTAGTAGTAGCAGAAGTAGCAGTAGTTGTAGTAATAGGAGCAGTAATAGCAGCAGCAGTAGTAGTAGTAGTTGTACTACTTATAGTAGTAGTAGCAACAGTAGTAGTACTAGTGGTAGTAGTAGTAGTTATAATAGTTGTAGTAGTTGTAGTAGTATTAGTAGTAGTAGTGGTTCTTGTTGTAGCAGCAGTAGCAATTGTAACTGTAGTAGTAGTTGTAGTAGTTGTAGTAGTACTAACAGTAGTAGCAGAAGTAGTAGTCCTAGCAAACATAGTCATAGTAGTAGTAGTTGCAGTAGAAGTATTAATAGTAGAAGTAGCAGCAGCATTAGTAGTAGTAGTTGTAGTAGTTGTGGTTGTAATACAAGTTGTAGCAATAGTTGTAGTGGCTATAGTAATATTTGTAGGAGTAGCAGCAATAATATTAGTAGTAGTAGTAGTAGTAGCAGCAGTAGCAGCAGTAGTTGTAGCAATAGTAGCAATAATTAATATATTAGTAGTTGGAGTAGTAGTAGTAGCAGTAGTAGAAGTAGTAGTGGTAGCATCTATAGTAGTAGTAGCAGTAGCATCAGTATTAGTACTAGCAATAATTGCAGCAGCAGCAGTAGTAATAGTAGGGGTAGTCGAAGTAGCAGTAGAAGTAGTAATAGTAATAGCGGTAGTAGTAGTCGTAGTATCTGAAGCAGTAGTAGCAGTCATAGAAGCTGTAGTAGTACTAGATACCATACTGATAGTCATAGCAATAGTAGTAGTAGGAGGAGTTGTAGTAGTAGTAGCAGTTGCTGTAGTAGTAGTAGTTGTGGTTGCAGGAGTAGAAGTAGTAATATTGGAAGTAGTAGTAGTAGTAGCATTGGTAGCAGAAGCAGTACTAGTAACGGTAGTTATAGTTGCCATTGAATCAGTAGTAGTAGTAGCAGTAGCAGCAATAGCAGTAGTAGTAGAAGTAGTAGTAGTAGTAGTAGTAGTAGTAGTAGCGAAAGTTGCAGCAGTAGTACCAAAAGTAGTAGTAGGAGGAGAAGTAGTAATAGTTGTTGTAGCAGTACTAGTAGTATTAGTAGTAGTAGCTGCATTAGTCGTAGTAGTAGTAGTACTCGTTATTGTTGTTGTAGTAGCAGTAGTAGCGATAGTAGTAGTAGTTATAGTAGTAGTAGTAGCAGTAGTAGCAATAGTGGTAGTAGTATTAGTAGTAGTCATAGAAGTAGGAGTAGTAGTAATAGCAGTGGTAGTTGTAGTAGTAATAGTAGTTGCACTAGTAGCTATAGTAGTAGGAGAGGTAGTTGTACTAATGGTTGTGGTCGTTGGGTTTGTAGTAGTAGTCACAGTCGTAGTTGTACCCATAATAGGCATTGCAGCAGCAGAAGTAGTAGTAGTAGCATAATTTGTAGTAGTAGCAGAAGTAGTAGTAGTAGCTGTAGCAATAGTGGTATTAGCTGTAGTAGTTGTATTAGATGTAAGAGTAGTAGTAGTAGTAGTACAAGTTATAGTAGTGGTTGTAGTAGTAGTTATAGCAGTTGTAGCCCCAGTAGCAGTAGTTGTAGTTGAAAAATTAGTAGTAGTAGCACTAGAAATAGAAGCAGTAGCAGTAGTAGTTATTATTGTTGCAATAGTAATAGTAGAAGTAGTAGATGTATTAGTACTAGATGTATTAGTACTAGTAGTAGTAGATGTAGTAGTAGTAGACATAGCAGTAGTAGCCGTAGTATTAGTAATAGTACTAGTAGAAGTAGTAGTAGAATTAGTAGAGTAGTAGCAGAAGAAGTTGGAGAAGTAGTACTAGTAGTAGCAGCAGTAGAAGTAGTGGTAGCAGAAGTAGTAGTAGAAGTAGTAGCAGAAGTAGTAGTAGTTGTTGTTATTGTTGTAATTGTTGCGGTCTTAGCAACTATAGTAGCCGTAGACGAATTTGCATTAGTAGTAGTAGCAACAGCTATAAATGTAGAAGTAGTCATAGCAACAGTGGTAGTCGCGGTACTAGTAGTAGTAGTGGTAGTAGTAACAGCAGAAGTCGTAGTAGAAATAGATATAGTTGTAGTAGTAGTCATAGTAGTAGTAGGAGTAGTAGCAGCAGTAGTAGTAGGAGCCAAAGTAGTAGCATTAGAAGTGATGTGGTTGCAGTAGTACTGCAGTCATAGAAGAAGTACTAGCTGTAGCAGTAGAAGCAATATTTGTAGTAGTGGAAGTAGTAGTAGTAGCAGTAGAACTAGTAGTAGTAGTAATAGCAACAACATGTATATCAGTTATTATAGCAGTAGTAGTAGTAGCAACAGAAGCCACAGTAGCAGTAGTAGCAGCAGCAACAGTAGCAATAGTAGTAGCTGAAGAAGTAGTAGTAGTAGTTGCAGTAGTAGTAGTAGTAGCAGCAGCAGCAGTAGTTTTAGTAGGAGTAGCAGTAGTACAAGAAGTAGTTGTTGTTGGATTAGTAATTATTGTAGGAGAACTAGTAGTAGTAGCATAAATAGTAGCAGTAGCAGTGGTAATATCAGTAGTAGCAGCCGCAGTAGTAGTAGTGGTGGTGGTAGTAGTAGTAGTTGTTGTTGTAGTAGTTGTAGTTGTCATAGCAGTAGTCTTAATAGTAGCAGCAATAGTAGTAGTTGTTGTAGCGGTAGCAGGAGTAGTAGTACAAGCATTGTAGAAGTATCTGTAATAGTAGTAGTAGTACTAGAAGAACCATTAGTCGTTGTAGCTGCAGCAGTAGTAGTAGTAATAGTAGTATTAGTAGTAGCAATACTAGTTCTAGAAGTAGTAGTAGTTGGATAAGTAGCAGTTGTAGTAGTAGCAATAGTAGTAGTAGAAGTAGTGGTTGCTATAGTAGTAGTAGTAGTAGTAGTAGTAATAGTACTATTACTAGTAGTAGTAGTAGCTGTAGTGGTATTATTAGCAACAGTAGTAGTAGTAACCATAGCAGTAGTAGTTGTAGCAATTATAGTCATAGCAGCCGCAGTGGTAGTAGTGGTAGCAGTAGTGGCAATAGTATTAGTAGTAGCAGTTGAAGTAAGATTAGTAGTAGCAGTAGTAGTAGTGGTAGTATTAGTTGTAGTTATAGTAGCAGGAGTAGTGTTAGCCATAGTAGGAGTTGCAGTAGTAGTTGTAGTATTTGTAGAGGTAATAGTAGTAGCAGTAGTAGTAGCAGAAGTAGTAGTAGTCGAGAAGTAGTAGTAGTACTAGAAGCAATAGTAGTGTTAATAGTAGTAGGAATAGTTGTAAAAGGAGTTGTATCTGAAGCAGTCGTAGTATTAGTTGTAGATCTAGCATTAGCAATAGAAGTAGTACTAGTTATAGTAGTAATTGCAGTAGAAGTCGCAGTTGCAGTAGTTGTTGTAGCATAAATAGTAGTAGTAGTAATAGAAATTCGAGTAGTAGTAGTAGTACTTGTAGTAGTAGTTGTTGTTGCTGCTGCTGTTGTAGTAGTAGTAGTAGTAGTAGTAATAATAGTAGTAGTAGTAGTAATAGTAGTAGTAGTAGTAGTAGTAGTAGTAGTAGTAGTAGTAGTTGCAATTATAGCAAAAGTAGTGGTAGTGGTAGTATTAGTAGTAGTAGTAGTAGAAGTGGTAGTAGTCGTAGTATTATTAGCAATAGTAGTACTAGCAGCAACAGTATTGGTAATAGTAGTAGTAGTTGTTGTTGTTGTTGTAGTAGTAGTAGTAGTAGTCATAGAAACAACCATGGTAGCTGTAGAAGTAGTAGCAATAGTAGTGGCTATGTACTAATAGCAACAAAAGTAGTCGCAGTAGTAGTAGAAGAAGTAGTAATAGCATTAGTAGTTGGCGTATTAGAAGTAGCAACTGTGGTTGTCATAGTACTAGAAGCTGGAGGAGTAGTAGTAGTAGCAGGTGCTGCAATAGCAACAGTAGTTATTATTGTATAAGTTGTAGCAGTAGAAGTAGAAGTAGGAGTAACAGTAGGAGTAGGAGTTGGAGTAGTAGTAGTAGTATTGGTAGTTGTAGTAATAGCAGTAATCACAGTAGCAATGGTAGTTGTAGTACTAATACTAGAGGCGAGTAGTAGAAGTGGTAGTAGTAGTTGTTGTACGAGCTAGTGTAGTAGAACTAGTAGTATTAGTTGTAGTTGTAATATTAGAAGTAGCAGTAGTGGTACTAATAGTTGTAGCAGTAGTAATAGTAGTTGGAGTTTTAGTAGTAGAAGCAAAAGAAATTGTTGTACTAGTAGTAGTTTTAGTAGTAATCTTAGTACTAGTTATAGTAGCAGCTGTTGGGCTTGTAGCAGTTCTAGTAGTAGTTGTAGTAGTAGTAGTGTAGTACTAGTAGCAGCAGCAGAACTAGTAGTCATAGTAGTAGTAGTAGTAGTAGTAGTAGTAGAAGTAGTGGTAGTAGCAGAAATAGTAGTAGGAGGAGGAGTAGTGGCAGTAGTGGCAATAGTTGCAGTAGTAGTAGTAGTTGTTGTTGTTATAGTAGTAGTAGTAGTAGTAGAAGTAGTAGTATTAGTAGAAGTAGAAGTAGTAGTAGTAGCAATATTGGTTGTAGTGTAGTAGTAGGAGTAGTAGTAGTAGAAGTAGTAGTAGAAGTAGTAGTAGTAGCAATAGTAGTAGTAATAGGAGTAGTAGTAGCAGCAATATTAGTAGTTGTGGTAGTAGTGTAGTAGTAGTGTAGTAGTAGTACCAGTAGTAGTACTAGAGGTTTTAGCTGTAGCAGTAGTAATAGTAGTAGTTGTTGTTGTAGTAGTAGTAGAAGTGGTTGTAGTCATAATCATAGTTGTATTAGTAGTAAGAGTAGTTGTTGTTATTGTTGTAGTAGTGTCAGTAAGAGTAATAGTAGTAGTCATAGTTATGGTAGTAGTAGTAGTAGTAGAAGTAGTAGCAATAACAAAGAAGTAGAAGTAGCAATACATGTTGCAGTAGCAATAGTTGTAGTTGCAGCAGAAGTAGAAGTAGTAGTAGTAGTAATCATAGTAGTAGTAGTAGTACATGTAGTAGTACAAAGTAGTTGTAGTAGTAATAGCATGAGGAGGTGGATGAGGAGTAGTACTAGTAGTAGTAGGAGCACCAGTAGTAGTTGTTGTTGTAGTAGTAGTAGTAGGAGCAACAGTAGTAGTTGTTGTCGTAGTAGTTGCAGTAGTAGGAGTAGTAGTAGTAGTAGTAGTTGAAGAAGTAGAAGTAGCAGTAGTAGTTGAGGTAGTAGTATCAGTTGTAGTAGTAAGGTAGTAGCAGCAGCAGTAATAGTAGTATTTTTAGTAGTTGGAGTGGTAGTAGTACTAGTAATAGTAGTAGTAGTATTAGCAATAGTAGTAGTTGCAGCAGTAGTAGTTGTTGTTGTAGTAGTAGGACTAGTAGTTACAGGAGCATCAGAAGTAGCTGTAGAAGTAGTAGCAGCAGTAGTAGTAGTCGCCATAGTTATAGCAGTAGTAGTAGTTGCAGTAGTAGTAGTAGCAGCAACAGTAGTAGTGGTAGCCCCAATATTATTAGTAGTAGTTGTAGTAGTCTCAGTAGAAGTAGTAGTAGTAGCCGTATTAGTAGTAGCAGCAGCAAGAGCAGCAATAGTAGTTATTGTAGCAATAGTAGTAATAGTTTTTGTAGGAGCAGCAATTGTAACAAAAGTAGTAGTTGTACTAGTAGTAGTATTATTTGTAGTAGCAGTATCAGTTGATGTGGCTATATTTATTGCTGTAGAAGTAGTAGTACCAGTAGGTGCACTACTAGTAGTAACAGTAGTAGCTATTTCAGTTGCAGTAGTAGTTGTAGTAGTCATAGCGGAAGCAGTAGTAGTATAAGTAGTAGTAGCAATAGTAGCAGCAGTAGTAGTTGTAGTAGTAGCAGTAGTAGTAGTAATAAGACTAGTAGTAGCAATAGCGGTATCAGCAGCTGTAGTCATAGTAGTAGTAGTAGCTGTGATAGGAGTAGTTATACTAGTAGTAGTAGTAAGGGTAGTAGCAGCAATAGTAATAGTAGTATTTGTAGTAGTTGGAGTAGTAGTAGTACTAGTATTAGTAGTAGTAGTATTAACAATAGTAGTAGTTGCAGCAGTAGTAGTGGTTGCTGTTGTAGTAGGACTAGTACTTATAGGAGCAGTAGAAGTAGTTGTAGAAGTAGTAGTAGTAGTAGTAGTAGTCGCTATAGTTGTAGCAGTAGTAGTAGTTGCTGTAGTACTAGTAGTTGCAGCAGTATTAGTGGCAGCCTCAATATTATTAGTAGTAGTTGTAGTAGTCTCAGTAGAAGTAGTGGTAGTAGTCATATTAGTAGCAGCAGCAACAAGAGCAGCAATAGTAGTTATTGTAGCAGTAGTGCTAATAGTTTTTGTTGGAGCAACAATTGTAGCAATAGTAGTAGTATTAGTTGTAGTAGCAGTATCAGCCGCAGTAGCTATATTTATTGCAGTAGAAGTAGTCGTACTAGTCGGTGTACTACTAGTAGTAATAGTAGTAGCTATTTCAGTTGCAGTAGTAGTTGTAATAGTCATAGTGGAAGCAGTAGTAGTAGAAGTAGTAGTAGAAATAGTGGCAGCAGTAGTAGTTGTAGTAGTAATAGCAGTAGTAGTAGTAGTAATAAGACTAGTAGTAGCAATAGCAGTATTAGTTGCGGCAGTCATAGTAGTAGTAGTAGCTGTGGTAGGAGTAGTTATAGTAGTAGTAGTAGTAATAGTAGTAGTTGTAGTACTAGTCCAAAATTGTAGAAGTCATAGTACTAGTAGTTATTGTAGTAGTAGTAGTAGGAGTAGTAATAGCAGTAGTAGTCAAAATATGAGTAATAGTAGTAGTAGTAGTAGTAGCAGCAATAGTAGTAGTTGTAGCAGCAGTGGTAGTAATAGTAGAAGGAGGGGGAGGACGAGTAGTCGCAGTAGTAGTTGTAGTAAGACAAGTAGTAGCAGTAGTTATTGCACAAGTTGAAGTAGTAGTTGTGATAGCAGCAGCAGCAGTAGGAGTAGTAGTAGCAAGTGTCGTTGGAGGAATGGTACCAATAGCAGTAGTAGTGTTATTATTTGTGGTAGGAGTAGTAGTAATAGCATAAGGTGAAGGGGTAGGACTAGTACAAGGAGTAGTAGTAAGAGTTGGTGTAGTACGAGGAGTAGTAGTAGGAGTAGTAGGAGTAGTAGAAGTTTTAGTATTAGTAGTAGTAGTACCAGCAACAGTAGGAGTAGTACTAGTAGTAGAAATAGTAGTAGTAGTAATAGCAGCAGTAGAAGTAGTTGAAGCAGCAGAAGTAGTTGTTGTTGTAGTAGTAGTAGTAGTTGGAGCAGGGGTAGTAGTAGTAGTAGGAGTGGCAGAAGTAGTAGGAGTTGCAGTAGGAGTAATAGTAGCAGTAGTAGTATGAGTAGTTGGAGTAGTAGTAGTAATAGCAGTAGCAAAAGCAGCTGTAGGAGTAGCAGCAGAGCAACGGTAGTTATAGTAGTATAAATTGTAGTAGCAGTAGTAGTAGTAATAGTAGGACTACTAGTAGTAGTAGTAGGAGTAGTATTTGTAGTAGTAGAAGTAGCAGCAGGAGCAGTAGAAGGAACAATAGTAGAAGTGGCAGTAGAATAGTAGTAGTAGTAGTAGTAGTAGTAGTACTAATACTAGTACTAGTACAAGTACTAGTAGAAAGAGTAGTAGTAGAAGAAGTAGTTGCTACAGTAGTAGTAGTAGAAGAAGTAGTTGCTACAGTAGTAGCAGTAGTAGTAGTAGCAACA
>RXID01011200.1:25000-35731 GCA_005019695.1 Trichopus zeylanicus subsp. travancoricus | reverse complement strand
TAGTAGTAGTAGCAGTAGCAGTAGTCGAAGGAGTAGTATTAGTAGTAGTTGTTGTCCTTGTTGTGGTTGTAGTAGTAATAGTAGTAATAGTTGTAGTACTAATAGTAGTAGCAGTAGGAGTTGGAGTTGGAGTTGGAATAGTAGTAGGAGTAGTGGTAGTAGCAGTAGTAGTAGTAATTGGAATTGTAGTAGAAATAGTAGTAGTAGTAGTAGGAATAGTAGTAGTAGTAGTAGTAGTAGTAGTAGTCCTAGTAGTAGTAATATTTGTGGTATTAGTTGTTGTAGTTGTAGTAGTAGCAATAGTAGTAAAATTAGTAGCAGTCGTAGTAGTAGTTGTAGTAGTAGTAGTAGTACTCGTAGTAATAGTAGTAGTAACAGTAGTAGTTGTTGTAGTAGAAGCAGCTGCATTAGTGGTAGTCATAGGTTTGTTCGGAGTTGTTGTAGTAGTAGGAGTACTTGTGGTAGTAATAGTAGTAGTAGTAGCAGTGGTAGTGGGAGTAATAGCAGTATTAGTTGTAGTAGTAGTAGTTGTTGTAATAGTGTGATTATTACTTGTAGTAGTAGTAGGAGGAGTAGTAGTAGTAATTGAGTAATAATAGTAGTAGTAGTAGTAGTAGTAGTAGTAGTAGTAGTAGCGGTCGTGGTAGCAGCTGTAGCAGCAGCAGTAGTATTTTTGGTATTAGTGGTTGTATTAGTAGTAGTGTCATGGTAGTATTAGTAGTAGTTGTTGTAGTAATAGTAATAGTAGTAGGTAGTCGTAGTAGTAGTAGTAGCAGTAGCAGTATTAGTAGTAGTAGCAGTAGGAGTTGGAGTAGGAGTAGTATTATTGGTAATAGTAGTTGTTGTTGTAGTAGAAGTAATAGTAGTAGTAGCTGTAGTATTAATAGTAGTAGCAGTAGGAGTTGGAGTAGGGAGTAGGAATAGTAGTAGTGATAGTAGTAGTAGTAGTAGTAGTGGTAGTAGCAGTAGTAGGAGTAGCAGTTGGAATAGTAGTAGTGGTAGTAGCAGTTGTAGTAGGAATAGTAGTAGTCGTAGTGGTAGTAGTTGCAGCAGTAGAAGTAGTAATATTTGTGGTATTAGTTGTTGTTGTTGCAGCAGTAGTAGTATTAGTAGTAGCAGTCGTAGTAGTAGTTGTAGTAGCAGTAGTAGTAGTCATAGTAGTAGTAGTAGTAATAGCTGAGGTAGTTATTGTAGTACAAGCAGGTTGCCACAGTGGTAGTCGTAGAAGTGTTTGGAATTGTAGCAGCAAAAGAGTACTAGTAGTAGTAATAGTAGTAGTAGTAGCAGTGGTAGTGGGAGTAATAGTAGTATTAGTCGTAGTAGTAGTAGTTGTAATAGTGTTATTATTAGTTGTAGTATTAGTAGGAGGAGTAGTAGTAGAAGTAGTAGTAGCAGTAGTTGTAGTAGTAGCTATCGTAGGAGTAGTAATAGTACGAGACGTATTAGTAGTAGGAGATGTAGTAGTAGCAAGAGTAGATATAATAGTAATAGTAAGCGCAGTAATACCAGTAGTAGTAGTAGTATCAGAATTTGTAGTAGTAGCATTAACAATAGTGGTAGTAGTAGTTGTTGTAGTAGTAGTAGTTGTTGTAGCAGTAGTAGAAGGAGTAATAATTATAGTAGTAGTAGTAGCAGCAGTAGTTGTAGTAGAATTGCAGTAACAGCCATAATAGATGGAGGAGATGGGAGTAGTAGTAGTTGTTGTTGTTGTTGTGGGAGTAGTAGTAATAGTAGTAGTAGTATTTGTAGTAGTATCACTAGTATTAGCAGTTGTAGTAATAGTTGAATTAGTAGTAGTAGTAGCTGTATAAGCAACAGTAGTAGTAGCAATAGTAGTAATAATAGTAGTAGAAGTAGTAGTAGTAGCAGTAGTAGCGGTTGTATAAGTAATAGTTGTGGCAGTAGCAGCAGTAGCAATTGTTGGAGTAGTAGCAGCAATAGTAGCACTAGCTATGGAAGTAGTAGCAATAGTAGCAGTAGTTGTGGAAGTAGCAACTGTAGTTCCTATAATATTAGCAATAGTAGTAGTAGCAGAAGCACCAACAGCCGCAATAGATGTAGCGGAAGTTGAAGCAGAAGCAGTGGTTCTAATAGCAATTGTAGTAGAAGTAGTAGTAGCAATAGTAGTGGTAGTAGTAGCAGCAGCATTAGAATTACTACAACTCCTACTTCTACTTGTGCTACAACTACTACTATTCATACACCAACTACTACTACCACTTCTCCTAAGCCTAATACTACAAATACCACTTCTGCTGCCACTTTTATTACTAATTTTACACCTATTCCTACTCTTGCTGCTGCTACTACTACTACTGCTCCTACTACAGCTACCCCTAATCTTGCAGTTGTTGCAGCTGCAACTACAACTTCTACTACTATTACTATTGCTGCTGCTGCTGTTACTTTACTGCTACTCCTACTACGACTACTACTACTACTAGTAGTCTTAGTACTACTAGTCTTACAACTACTTCCACCGCTACTACTATTACTGCTGCTGCTATTATTATTACGAATACTACTACTACTATACTGCTTTAGCTACTACTTCTAATACTAATACTAATTCAATTACAACTACTTCTACAACTACTGCTACACCTCCTCCAGCAAATACTATTACTATTACTACTACTACCACTACTACTGTTATTACTACAACTACTACTCCAATTCCTACTACTACAACTGTGGCTACTACTACTACTACTACTACTAATCATACCACTACTACTACTACTTCTGTACTACTACTACTCCAACTCATACTACAACCACTACAACTACTAATACTAAATTACCACTACCGCTACAACTGTCGTTTCTACAACTACTACCACAACTGCTACAACTATTGCTACTAATACTACTATTACTACTACTACTACTACAGCAACAACTACAACTATTACTCCTACTGCAACTGCTACTACTACTATAGCAACTAATACTACTACTACAACTATTACACCTACTAGTACTGTTACTATTGCTGCTGCTGCTGCAACTGCTACAACTATAACTTCTTCCACTACTACTACTGCTACTACTACTACTTCTTCAATTACCACTACTACTACTAGTAGTACTACAACAACAACTAGTACTACTGCTACTACTGCTACTTCGACTACTACTTCTACTACGACTTCTACTCCTACCACTACTGCTAGTACTGCTACCAGTACTACTACTCCAATTATGACTACTACTACTACTACTACTACTCCTACTTCTAATACTACTACTACTACAACTGTTACTACTACTACCACTATTTCAACTAGTACTATTGCTACTACTACTCCCACTCCAATTGCTACTACCACTACTGCTACTACTTCAGCTACTATTACAACTAATACTATTACTACGACAACAACAACTACTACTCCTACTGATACTGCTACAACAATAAGTACTACTACTTCTATTACTACTATTACTGCTATTACTACTGCTACTACAATTACTAGTACCACTCATACTATTACTTCTACTTCTACTGTTGTTACAATTACTACTACTATGATTGCGAATGCCACTGCTACTGCAACAATAGTAACTACTTCTATTGCTACCAATGCTGTCGCTGCTCTTACTAGTACTACTGCTAATACCGCTACTACTACTACTACTACTACTACTACTACTACTATAACTATTACTACTTTTTCTACTACTACCACCACAACAACAATAACAACAACAACTAGCACTATTGCTAGTACTACTACTATCACAACTATTACTACTACTTGTACTACTACTACTACCACCACCACCACCACTACTACTACTACTACAGCTACTATTACAGCTACTACTACTGCTACTACAATTACTAGTACCACTAATACTATTACTTCTACTTCAACTACTGTTGCTACAACTACTACTACTATGATTGCGAATGCCACTGCTACTACAACAATAGTAACTACTTCTATTGCTGCCGATGCAGCCGCTGCTCTTACTACTACTGCTGCTTATACCGCTACTACTACTACTTTTTTACTACTACCACAACAACAATAACAACAACAACTAGCACTATTGCTAGTACTACTACTATTACAACAACTATTACTACCACTTATACTACTACTACTACTACTACTACAACAACAACAACAACAACAACTATTACTACAACTTCTACTACAACTACAACTACTATTACTACTACTTGTACTACTATTACCACCACTACTACCGCTACTACGACAACTATAACTACTATTACTACTACTACTACTACTACTACTACACCTACTACTACTGCGACTCCTACTGCAACTACGGATGCTACTACTACTACTACTATCTTTATTCCTAGTCCCAGTACTACTACTACTACTAATCCTTCTACTACGAATGCTAGTACGAATGCTACGACAACTCGTACAACTGCTACTACTACAACTACCACTACTTTTACTACTGCTCCTACTGCTACTTCTACTACTACTTCTACTACTACTCCTACAACAAGCACTACTACCATTGCTACTGCTGCCACTGTTGCTTCGATAACTACTTCTATCACAACAACTATTGCTCCTACTACTATAGCTACTACTACTAGTACTACTCCTACTACAATTGCTTCTTGTACTGCTTCAACTATTACTACAACAACTGCTACTACTACTACTTCAACTTTTGCCACTACCACAGCTACTTCTGCTACTACTACTCCTACTACTACTACTGCTACTATAGCTACTACAACTATTTCTACTTCTATTACTACCACTACTGCTTCTTTTGCAACTGTTGCAACTCCTAAAACTACTACTGCTACTACCGCTACTACAGCTTCTGTTACTAACTGCTCCTGCTATTTCTACAGCAACCACTATTATTACTAGCGTTACTGCTGCTACTACTACGATGACAAATAATATTACTACTATTACGACTACTCCTACTACAACTTCTGCTACCGCTGCTACTACTACTACTGCTCGTCCTCCAATTGTTGTGACTACCACTACAACTTGTACTGCTACTACCACAACTTCTCCAACTACTACAATTGTTGCTACTACTCCAACTAATCTTACTACTAATACTACCACTACTACTGCTGTTGCGGCTCCTACTACTGCAACTATTGTTCCTACTACCCCTACTTCTATTTCAACATCTACTGCTACTTCTACTATTTCTCCTCTTACTACTTCTTCTGCTATTACTACTGCTACTAGTACTACTGCTACTACTACTACTCCTACTACTTCTACTACTATAACTACTGCTATACTACTACAACTCCTGCTACTTCTGCTATTATAACCACTACTACAACTGCTGCTACTACTTCTACTAATGCTACCATTCCAACTAATGCTATGACTGCAACTGCAACTACTGCTACTCCTATTACGACTACTACTACTGCCACTAGAGATACTACTACAACTACTGCTGCTATTGCTACAACTACTATAACTTCTACTGCTACTGCAACTACTACTACAACTACTACTGCTGCTTCAATGACTATTGCTGCTACTGCAACTACTATTACTACTACTACTTCTGCTATAACTGCTACTACTTGTACTATTATTGCTACTACTACTACTACTATTACTACTGCTACTACTATTTCTAATATTGCTTCCACAACAAGTACTACTACTACTCCTGTTACTGTTTGCTTGAATAACTACAACAACTACTGCTGCTACTATTTCTGGTACCACAACAACTACTACTACTTTTACTACTACTAGTACTGCTACTATTATTGGTACCACCACTACAACAGCTACTAGTACTACAACTATTGCTACTACAACTACTACTACTACTACTACTACTCTTGCTAATACTACAACTACTACTGTTGCAGCAACTTCTGCTACTACTACTAGTACTGCTACTACTGCTACTCCTACAATGACTACTACTGTTACTCTTACAACTAGCACTACTACTACTACAACTGCTACACCTACTCTAATTACTACTACAACTACAACTTATTATACTACTACTAAAACTACTACTACTACTACTACCTCAAATTCAACTACTACTTATTATTTCACCTGCTCCAACTACTGCTGCCACTACTACTATTACCTCTACTACTACAGTTACTGATACTGCTATAGCTACTACTACTACTACTACTACTACTACTACTATAGCAACTACTGCTACTACAACTGCTACTCGTACTACTACTGCTATTGCTACTGCTACTACCACATCTACTAAAACTACTACTGCTACTACTATTACTACTACAGCTCCACTTATTAGTTCTACTACTACTACTATTGTTATGCCTACTACAACTACTACTATTACGACTATTACTATAAATACTACCACTACTATTGTTGTTCTTGCTGCCACAACTACTAGTACTATTGCTACTAATGCTTCTGCTACTATTGCTACTACTACTGCTACCTCTGCTACTATTACTACTACTACTTTTACTACAACTACTACTACTGCTGCTGCTACTACTACTCCTATTTCTACTACTGCTATGAGTGCTATTGCTCCTACAACTACTACTTCTATTACTACTACCACAATTACAACTACAACTGCAACTACTACTACTCCTACTACTACTACTTCAACTATTACTACTAATACTACTACAACAAGTACTACTACTGCCATTACTGCGACTATTACTTGTACTACTACCTCTACTACTACTACTACTACTACTACTGTTATTGTTACTACCCTACTACCACAATTAATACTACTACTACTGCAACTATTACTACAATTGCTAATGTTACTACTATGACAACAACAACTACAACTACTCCTACTACTAATACTATTACTACTATGACGACGATAACAACTACAACTACTCCTACTACTACTGCTACTCCTACTACTATTACTACTACTACTACTACTCCTACTCCTACTACTCCTACACCGACTCCTACTACAACAACAACAACTACTATTACTAATACTATTACTTCTACTACTACTACTACTATTGATGCTACTGCTGCTGCTGCTACTACTACTACTACAAATACTAGTAATACTATTGCAACAACAACTACAATTACGACTACTACTGCAACCACTACTACAGCTACTCCTACTACTACTACTAATAATACTACTACCACTACTACTACTACAACAACAACAACAACTACTACCACTATTACCACTGCTACTACTACTGCTACTGCTACTACTTATACTATTGCTTCGACTACCATTGCCACTAGTATTACTTCTACTACTACAACTACTACTCTAACTACAACAACTACTACAACAACAACGGCTACTACTACTACAACTACTACTACGATTACTACTACAACTGCTACCACTACAATAGCTACTACTACAACAAAAACAACAACTACTACTACAACAACTACCACTACTAGTTTCGCTACTATAGCTACTACTACAACTATTACTACTGATTCTACTACTGCAACTACTATAACTGCTACAACTACAACCACTAGTAGTACTTTTACAACAACAATAACTACTACTACTGCTACTACTATTACTACTGCTACTATTACTACTACTACTACTACTACTACTACTACTACTACTACTACTACTACTTCTACTACTGCTTGGTTTACTACTACTGCTAATAGTATTACTACTACTATTACTTTTTCTTCTACTACTACTACTACTACAAGTAACTACGGCTAGTACTACTGCTACTGCTACTACTGCAACTACAACTATTGCTTCTACTACTGTATAGCTACTCCTATTATTACTGCTATTATAACTACTTCTACTACATCTACGACTACTACATCTACTGCAAATACAATTGCTACAACTGCTACTACTACTACTGCTAATACTAGTATTACTTCTGCTACTACTGCTACTACCACTACTATTACTACTACTGCTACAAATATTGCTACTTCTGCTGCTACTACTAATACAAGTAATGCTACTAATACTACTACTTCTACTACAGCTAATATTGCTACTACTACTGCTACTACTGCTACTACTATGGCTTACTAATATTACCACTGCGGTTTCTACTACTACAACTATTACTATTGCTACTTCCACCGCTACTTCAACTACTAGTTCTCTACTACTATTGTTGCTGCTAATGCTTCTACTGCTACCATAACTTCTACTACTACTACTTCTTCTAATACTACTTCTATTACTTTTCTACAAGTACCATTGCTTTTAATTCTACTACTACACCTAATACTTCAAGTACTACCACTAATACTACAACTACTGCTACTACAACTACTACAGCTATGAGTACATTACTACCACTACTACTACTTCTTCTACTACTACTACTACTTCTACTAGTACTAATGCTGCTACTACTGCTACTGCTACTACTATTACTACTACTACTACTACTGCTACTACTATTGCTACTACTACAGTGACTACAACTACTGCTATTACTACTAATACTACAACAAGAACAGCTACTGCTATTGCTACTGCTTCTACTACAGTGACTACTACTGCTGCTACTACTACTGCTACAACTTACGCTGCTACTACTCCTACTACTACAACTACTACCACCACTACTCTGTCTACTAATACTCATACGACTATCCCTACTCCAACTCCTACTACTACTACTACTACTATTACTACTACTTCTATTACTACTACCACTATTACTGCTACTGCTACTACTACTACAATTACGACTACTGTTGCTATTGCTGCTACTTCAAATACTACTACTACTGCTACAACTACCATAACTACCACTATTGCTACTATTGCTGTTGCTACTACTACTACACCTGCAACTTCTACTACAGCAACTACTACTACTACTACTTCTCCTCCTCCAAATACTACTACTAATACAATAGCTGCAACGAATACCACAACTATTACTGCTGCTGCTGCTACTCCATATGGTACAACTATTACAGCTGCTATTGTTGCTTCTGCTACTAATACTGCTATTACTACTACTTCTACTACAACTACTACTAGTTCTGCTACTGCTGTTGTCGCTGCTGCTGCAACTATTACTACTACTACAGCTGTTACTAGTATTGCTGATATAGCTACTACTATTACTACTACAACAACTACTACTATGTGACAACTACTACTACTACTGCCACAACTTCCACTACTGCTTCTGCTACTACCACTACTAGTAATTCCGGTACTATTATTGCTACTACTACTAGTGTTGATACTTCTACTACCCCTACTACTATTACAACTACTATTGCTACTAATGTTACTACTATTGTAGGTACTATTGCCACTACTACTGTTACTACTACTGCTACTAGTACTACAATAACTATTGCTACTACTATTACTACTACTACTACTACTACTAATACTAATACTTCTACTACTACTACAACTATTACAACTGCTAATACTAGTACTACTTCTGTACTACTGTTACTACTACTAAAACTGCTATTACTACTACTACTACTGTAGCTATTATTACCATAATTACTACTACCACTGCTGCTACTACTACTACTACTACTCCAACAATTGCTACTTCGGGTACTACTACAACTGGTACTACAACTACTGCTGCTGCTACCTCAAGTAATACTACTACTACTAAAACTACTACTACAACTACTACTACCACTACTACTTCTACAAATGCTACTACAGCTCCTTCAGACACTACTACTACTACTCCCACAGCTAATACTACTACTGCTACAACTGCTACTTCTGCTACTACTACTACTCCTACTACTACTTCTACAAATGCTACTACAGCTACTTCAGACACTACTACTACTAGTCTCACAGCTAATACTACTACTGCTACAACTGCTACTTCTGCTAGTACTACTACTCCTACTACTACTCTTCGTACTACTACTATTACTACTAATACAACTATAACCACTACTACCATTACTACTACTACTTCTTCTGCTAATACTAGTACTAGTACTACTTATAATACTACTAGCACAACTACTGCTACAATTACTGTAATTACTTCTACTACTACTAGTACTACTATTGCCACTATTGCAGCTACTAATGTTGCTACTACTACTACTACTTTTGCTGCTACTAATTTTACTACTATGGTTACGACTCTAGTTGCTACTAGTTCTATTAGGACTACTTTTGCTACTTCAACGGCTACAACTACTACTACTACAACTACTACTACTACTACTACTACTTCTACTACTAATTCTACAACTACTAGTGCTACTACTACTACTACTACTACTACTACTACTACTACTTCTACTACTACTACTACTACTACTACTATTATAACTATTATTACTCCCATTACAACTACTATTGCTACCACTACTATAGCTACAGCCATTGCTACTACATCAACTTCTGCTACTGCTACTACTGCTACTACTACTATAGCTACCGCTACTACTACTGCTACTATTGCTACTAATATTACTACTACTATTATTAATGCTACTACTACTGCTACTACCACTTCTCCTAGTAGTACTACTTCTACTATTACTTCGGCTGCTACAGCTACTACAACTCATACTACAATAACTACTACTACTACTTATACTGCTATTACTATTACTACTACTGCTGCTACTAATACTACTGTTACTAATACTACAACTACTATGACTGCTACTACTTCTAATTGTATTACTACTACTACTACTACCACTTCTATTGCAACTACTGTTACTACTTCTTCTAATACTACTATAGCTATGACTACTA
>RXID01011200.1:0-20000 GCA_005019695.1 Trichopus zeylanicus subsp. travancoricus | reverse complement strand
TTGTAGTATAGTTGTAGTAGAAGAAGTAGTAGCCTTAGAAGTAGTAGTTGTAGAGTAACAGTAGTAGCAATTGTAGATGTAGTAGTGGTAGGAGGAGTAGTAGTAGTAGCAGTAGTAGTAGCAGTTGTAGTAGTACTAGTTGTAGTAGAAGTAGCAGTAGTACTAGTTGTAGTAGCAATAGTTGTAGCAGTAGTAGTAGTGTTAGTACTAGTACTAGTGGTATGAGTACAAGCAGTAGTAATAGATGTGGTATCCGAAGTAGTAATTGTAGTAGTGGTTGTAGTAGTAGAAGTAGCAGTAGTAGTAGTAGTAGTAGAAGTAGTAGCAGTAGTAGTAATCATTGTAGTAGTAGTAGTGTAGTAGTCATAGCAGTAGTAGTGGTAGTTGTATAGTAGCAGTAGCAGTAGTAGTAATAGTAGTGGTAGTAGAAGTATTAGAAGCAGAAGTAGTGGTAGTAGTAGAGGTAGTAGAAGTAGTAGTAGGAGTAGGCGTAGTAGTAGTTGTTGTAGTAGTGGTAGTAGAGGTAGTAGTAATAGCAGTAGGAGTAGAAGTTATAGTAGTAGTAGTAGTAGTAGTAGTAGTCAGAGTCCTAATAGTAGTACTAGCAGCAGCAAGAACAGTTGTTGTAGTAGCAGTAGTTGTCACAGCAGCAGTAGGAGTAGCAACAACAATAATAGTATTAGTAGCAGCAATAGAAGATCTAAAAGTAGTAGTTGTAGAGCAGTAGTTTTGGTAAATATAGATGCAGCAGCAGCAGTAGTAGTAGTAGTAGTAGTAGTAGTAGTAATAGTAGTAGTAGTAGTAGTAGTAGTAGTATTAGTAGTTGTTGTAGTAGTAGTAGTAGTAGTACTAGTAGTAGTAATAGTGGTAGTAGTAGTAGTAGTAGTTGTTGTTGTAGTAGTAGTAGTAGTTGTAGTAGTAGTAGCAGTGATAATGGTAGAGTTAGTAGTAGTCATGGCAGTAGCAGTAGTAGGAGTGGTTGTCAGACTTGTAGTTGCAGTAGTTGGAGTATTCGTAATAGTAGTAGTTGGAGTAAGAGTAGGTGTAGTGTTGTACTAGTAATAGTAGTTGTACTAGTAGTAGTAGTAGTAGTAGTAGTTGTTGTTGTTGTAGTACAAGTAGTGGGAGTAGAGGTAGGAGTTTGTAGTAGAAGTAGTAATAGTTGGAGTAGTGGAAGCAATAATTGCAGTAGGATTAGTAGTAGTTGCTGTAGTAGTAGTAGCAGTTGTAGTAGTAGTTGTGGTTGGGGTAGTAGTATTTGTAGTACCTATAGTAGTTGGTGTAGTAGTAGTCAGAGTAGTAGTAGGAATAGTAATGGTAATAGAAGTAGTAATAGTAGTAGTAGCAGTAGTAGCAGAAGTAGTAATAGTAGCAATTGTACTAGTAGTAGAAGTAGTAGCAGTTGTAGTTGCCGTAGTAGTAGTAGTTATAGTAGTAGTAGTAGAAGTTGCAGCAGTAGTATTATTAGGAGTAGAAGTAGTAATAGTAGTAGTAGTCGCAATAGTAGCAACAAAAGTAGTAATATTAGTAGTAGTGGTAGTAGTGGCAGCAGTAATATTTGCAGTAGTAGTAGTAGTAGTAGCATCAGCAGAAGTAGAAGTGGTAGCTGTTGTAGTAATAGCAGCAGGAGGAGTAGTAGTAGTAGTAGGATTTCTAGTAGTAGTAGTACTCATGGTACTAATAATAGTAGTAGTAGTAACTGTAGTAGTAGTAGTAATAGCTGCAGTAGTAATAGTAGCAAAAGGAGTAATAGTAGATGCCGTTGGAGTGGTAGTAGTAGTAATAGTAGTAGTACTAGTAGAAGTAGCAGTAGTAGGCATAGTTGTAGTAGTAGAAGCCTTTGGAGTTGTAGGAGTAGCAATTATAGTTGAAGCAATAGTAGTTTGAGCAGTAACAGTAATACCAAGAGTAGCAGCAACAGGCATAGGAGTAGTAATAGAAGTAGTAGCAGAGGTTGTAGTAGAAATGGTAGTAGTAGTAGTAGTTGTTGTTGTTGTAGACATAGTAGTAGTAATAGCAGTAGTAAAAGTAGTTGTAGTAGTAGTTATTGTAGTAGTAGTTGTAGTAGTTGTGGTTGTAGCAGTAGTAGTAGTAATAATAATAGAAGAAGAAGATGTAGCTTTAGTGTTAGTAGAATTAGTAATAGTAGTCGGTGTACTATTAGCAGTAGGAGTCATAATAGTAGTGGTAGTATTTGTAGTAGTAGTACTTGTTGTTGTAATTATAACGGTAGTAGTAGGAGTAGTCGTGGCAGTAGTTGTAGTGGTAGAGATTGTAATAGTTGGAGTTGGAGTAGTTGTAGTTGTAGATGTAGTAGCTGCAGTAGTAGTTGTTGTTGTAGCAGTTGTAATAGTATTATAGTAGCCGAAGTAGTACTACTAGTAGTAGTAGTAGTAGCAGCAACAGTTGTAGTAGTAGAAGTAGTAGAGTAGTAGTAGTAGTCGTAGTAGTAGTAGTAGTAATAGTAGTACTAGTAGTATAGCAATAGTAGTAGTAGCTATAGTAGTAGAAGTGGTAGTAGTAGTAGTCATAATTGTAGTAGTAGTACCAACAGCAGCAACAACAGTCGTAGTAGTGGTAGTTGTAGAAAAAGTAGCAGTATTAGTACTAGCAGTAACAATAGTTGTAGTATTAGCAAGAGGAGTTGCAATAGTTGTAGTAGTATTTGTAGTAGTAGTTGTAGTAGTTGTAATTGTAGTGGTAGTAGTAGGAGAAGTAGGAGGAGGAGTAGTATTAGTAGTTGTACTAGTGGGAGTTGGAGTAGTAGTAGTAGTAATATTAGTTATAGTAGTAGTAGTATTAGCATTAGGAGTAGTAATAGTAGTAGTAGTATTTGTAGTAGTAATAGTAGTAGTAGTAATTTTAGTGGTACTAGTAGGAGTTGTGGTAGTAGTATTTCTTGTAGAAGTAGGAGTTGGGGTAGTAGTAGTTGTAGAAGTAGTTGTAGTAGTGGTAGTTGTAGCAGGAATACTAGTAGCAGTAATAGTTGTTATTGTAGCAGCAGTAGTAGTAGTTTTGCTAGTACTAGTACTAGTTGTGTTAGTATTAGCACTAGTAGTAGATGTGGTAGCCAATGTAGTAATAGTAGTTAGTAGTAGCAGTAGCAGTAACAACAATAGTAGTAGAAGTAGTAGTAGTGGTAGTAGTAGTTGCAGTGTAGTAGTAGTAGCAGAGCAGTAGTAGCAGTAGTTATTATAGTGTAGTAGTAGCAGTAGCAGCTGTAGTAGTAGTAAGAGTAGTAGTAGTAGAAGTATTGGAAGCAGCAGTGCAAGTAGTAGAAGAAGAAGTAGCAGCAGTAGAAGTAGTAGTAGCAGTAGAAGTAATAGCTGTAGTTGTAGTAATAGTACCAGCAGCAGCAACAATAGTAGTAGTAGTAATAGCAGATATAGCAACAACAATAACAATAACAACAGTAGCAGTGACAGCAATTGTAGTTGCAGTAGCAGTTGTAGTAGTACTAGAAGTAGTAGTTGTAGAGTAGCAGTAGTAGCAGTTGTAAAAGTAGTACTAGTAGTAGTAGAAGTTGTCGTAGTAGTAGTTGTGGTGGTGGTGGTGGTGGTGGTAGTAGTATTGGTGGTACTAATAGTAGTCGTGGAACTAGGGTTCGGAGTAGTCGCAGTAGTAATAGTAGAGGTCGCAGTAGTTGTTATTGTTGTTGTTGTAGTAGTAGTAGTGGTCACAACAGTGTTAGTTTGAGTAGTAGCAGCAGTGGCAGGAGTAGTAGCAACTGCATAGGAGTAGTAGTAGAACTATTTGCCGATGTTGTACTAGAGGATGTAATAGAAGTAGTAGTAGTAGTACGAAAAAAAGTATTAGTAGTAGTAGTAGTAGTAGTAGTAGTAGTAGTCGTCATGTAGTACTAATTGCTATAGTAGCAGTAGTGGTAGTAGTAGTAGTATTAGTGGAAGCTGTAGTGCTAATAGTAGTGGTAGTAGTAGTCGTATTATTAGAAGCAGTAGTACTAATAGTAGTAGTAGTAGTAGTAGCAACAGCAAAAGAACTAATAGTAGCAGTTGTGGTAGTGGTAGTAGTAGTAGCAATAGCAGTAACAGCAGTAGTACTAGTTGTAGTAGACGTACTAGTAATAGCAGTAGTATGATTAGTAGTAGTCGAAGTAGTAGTCGTAGTTGAAGTAGTAGTAGCAGCTACAACAACAAAAGTAGTAGTTGTAGTAGTAGTAGATGCGGTAGTAGCAGCAACATCAACAATAATTGTAATAGCAGCAATAGTCCTAGTAGTAGCGGTAATTGTAGTTCTAGTCGTAGTAGATGTAGAGTAGCAGTAGTAGTTGTTGTAGAAGTAGTAGAAGTGGAAGAAGTAGTAGTTGAACGAGTAGTAGTAGTATTGGTGGTGGTGGTGGTGGTGGTGGTAGTAGTAGTAGTAGTAGTAATAGCAGTAGTTGTAGTTGTTGTAATAGTTGTAGGAGTAGTGGTAGTAATAGTAGTTGTAGTTGTCATAGTAGTAGTTGTAGTAGTAGTAGTAGTAGTAATAGTAGTAGTAGTAGTAGTCGTAGTAGTAGTAATAATAGTAGTAGAAGTAGTAGTCATAGTAGTAGTAATAGTAGTAGTTGTTGTTGTGGTAGTCGTAGTAGTAGTAGGAGTATTAGGATTAATAATAGTAGTAGTAGTAGTCGTAGTAGTAGTAATAGTTGTAGTAGTAGTAGTAGTCATAGTAGTAGTAATAGTAGTAGTAGTTGTTGTGGTAGTCGTAGTTGTAGTAGGAGTATTAGGATTAATAATAGTAGTAGTAGTAGTAATAGCAATAGTGACAATAGCAGTAATACTAGTAGTGGTAGTAGCAGTAGTGACAGTAGCAGTAGTAGTAGTTGTAGTAGTAGAAGCGGTAGGAGTATTAGTTGTAGTAGGAGCAGTGGTAGTAGAAGTAGTAGTAGTATTAATAGTAATAGTCGCCGTAGTAGTAGAAGCAATAGTACTAGTATTTATAGTAGTTGGACTAATAGTACTAGTAGTAGCAGTAGTTGTTGTTGTACTAGTAGTAGTTGTAGTAGTATTAGTAGTAGTAATATTGGTAGTAGTAGTTGTAATAGAAGTAATAGCACTAGTAGTAGTAGTAGGAGTAGTAGTAGCTGCCAGATCAGAAGTTGTTATTGTTGTTGTTGTAGTAGTAGTAGTAGTAATAGCAGTAGTAGTCATAATAGTTGTATTAGTAGTAGTACAAGTAGGAGCATTAGGTGTTAGTAGTATTTGTAGTAGTAGTTGTAGTAGTAGTTGTTGTAGTCGTAGGAGTAGGAGTTGGAGTTGGAGGAGTTCTTGAAGTAGTAGCAGAAATAGTAGCAACAGTAGTAATAGTAGCCGTTGTAGTAATAGTAGCAGCAGCAGTAGTAGTAGTGGAAGAAGAAGTAGTTACAGTAGTAGGAATAGTAGCAGTAATAGTAGTAGCAATAGCTGTAATAGTAGTAGTTGAAAAAGTAGTAGAACTAGTAGTAGTAGTTGTAGTAGTAGTAATAGAAGTAGTAGTATTAGTAGTAGTATTAGTAGTTGAAGTAGTAGAAATTGTAGTAGTAGTTGCAATAGTAGTATTAGTAATAGTAGTAGTAGTAGTAATATTACTAGTAGTTGGTGTAGTAGTAGTAGTTGTTGTTGTTGTTGTAGTTGTTCTAGTATTCGCAGTAGTAGTAGTAATTGTAAAAGTAGTTGTAGTAGTATTAGCAGTAGGAGTAGTAATAGCTGTTGCAGTATTTGTAGTAGCTATTGTGTTAGTAAAAGTAGTAGTTGTAATTGTGGTGGTAGCAGTAGTAAAAGTTGTTGGAGTAGTAGTAGTAGTTGCTGTTTAATAGTAGGAGTTGGAGTAGTAATAGTTGTACATGTAGTAGCACTAGTTGTAGTTGTAGTAGCAGTAGTTGTAGTAACAGTAGCTGTTGTTGTTCTAGAAGTAGTAGTAGTCTTGGTACTAGTACTAGTAGTAGTAGTCGATGTTGTAGCCGAAGTAGTACTAGTAGTAGTAGTAGTAGTAGTAGCAGTAGTAGTAGTAGAAGTTGTAGTAGTAGTAGTAGTGTAGTAGTAGTAGCAGTAGTAATAGTAATAGTATTATTAGTAGAAGTCGCTGAAGCAGTTGTTGAAGTAGTAGTAGTAGTAGTAGAAGTAGTATTAATAGTAGTAGTAGTAGTTATAGCAGCAGTAGTAGTAGCAACAGTAGTTGTAGTAGTAGCAGCAACAACAATAGTAGTCGTAGCAATAGTGGAACTAGTTGTAGTAGTAGTAGTACTAGAAGTGTTAGATATTGAGTAGCAGTAGTAGCAGTGGCAGAAGTATTAGTAGTAGTAGTTGTTGTTGTTGTAGTAGTGTTATTAGGAGTTGGGGTTGGAGTAGTAGTAGTAGTAATAGTATAGGTAGTAGTCGGAGTAGTAGTAGGGGCAGTAGAAGGAGTAGTATTAGGGGTAGGAGTAGGAGTAGGAGTAGGAGTAGGAGTAGTAGTAGTAGTAGTGGTGGTGGTACGGGCAATAGCAATAGGGGTAGTAGTAGTTGTAGTAGTAATAGTAGTAGTAGTATTTGAAGTCATAGTGGTATTAATAGTAATAGTAATAGTAGTAGTAACAATAGTAGCAATAGTAGTAGCCATAGTAGCAGTAGTTGTAGCACTAGTAGCAGCAGTTGGAGTAGCAGTAATTCTAGCAGCAGCAGTAGTAGTAATTATAGTAGTAGTACCAGTAGCAGTCGTAGCAGTAGTAGTAGTAATAATAGTGGCAATAGTAGTCATAGCAGAAGTTGTAGTAGTAGTACAAGCAATAGTTGTCATCATAGTAGTTGTCATTTTAGTAGCAGCAGTAGTAGTAATAGTTATTGTATTAAGGGTAGTAGTTATAGTATCAATTGTAGCAGTAGTAGCAGCAGCAGCAGTAGTACTAGTAGCAGTAGTGGCAATAGCAGTAGCGGTAGTAGAGTTAATAATAGTAGTGGTAGTACTAGCTGAAATAGGTGTCGTAGTAGCTATAATAGTAGTAGCAGTAGCGCAGCAGTAATGGTAGTTGCACTAGTAGTAGTAGTAGCAGTAATAGTATCAATTATAGTAGTAGCAGTAGTATTACGAGTAGGAGAAGTTGTCATAGTAGTAGCAGCAGCAGCAGTAGTAGCTCTAGTAGCAGTAGTAGCAGAGCAGTAGTAATAGTAGTAGTAGGAGGAGGAGTAGCAGCAGTAGTAGCAGTAGTAGTGGTGGTGTTGGTGTGGTAGCTGTAGCAGAAATAGGTGTAGTAGTAGTTGTAGTTTTAGTAGCTATTGTGGCAGTAGTAATATTAGTAGTAATAGTACTAATAGTAGTAGCATTAGTGGTAGTAGTAGCTGTTGCAGTAGTAGCAGTAGTAGAAGTAGTAATTGCAGCGTAGTAATAATAGTAGTAGTAGTAACAGAATAGCAGTAGTAGCAATAGTAGCCGTCCTATCCGTAGTAGCTATGGTAACAACAGTATTAGTAGGAGGAGGAGTAGTAGTAGTACTACTACTAGTAGTAGTTGTAGTAGTAATAGTAGTAGCAGCAGCAGCCCTAGTAGTAGGAGAAGTAGTAGCAGTAGAAGTAGGTGTAATAGTAGTAGGAGTAGTAGTAGTTCTATGTTAGTTGTTGTAGCAACAACAGCAGTAGCAACAGTAGTAGTAGTAGTAGAAGTAATAGTCGTAGTAGGAATAATAGTAGTAGTATGAGAAGTACCTGTAGTAGTAGTTATAGTCTTAGTACTAGTAGAAGTAGCAGTAGTAACACTAGTAGTAGAAGTGCGAGAGGTAGTGGTTGTAGCTATAGTAGTAGAAGTAGGAGAAGTAGTATTGGCAGCAGTAGCAGCAGCAATAGTAGTAGTACTAGTAATAGCAGTAGTGGTAGCACTAGTAGTAGTAATGCAATTAATAGTAGTACTAGCAGTTGTAGTAGCAGTAGTAATAGTAGTAGAAGTCAAAGAGGGAGTGGTAGTAGTAGTTGTAGTAGAAGAGGTTGTAGTCACAGTGGGAGTTGTTGCAACCTCAACAATAGTTGTAATAGTAGTTGTAGTAGCAGTAGCAGTAGTTATATTTGTAGCCACAGTAGTTCTAGTAGTAGCAGCAGTTGTGGACGTAGCAGTAGTGTTAGCTGGATTAGCAGTAGTTGCACTAGTAGTAGCAGTAGCAGCAAGAGTGGTAGGGGTAGTATCAAAAGTAGCATAGCAGTGGTTGTAGTTGTTGTAGTAGAGGTAGTAGTAGTAGGTATAGTAGCAAAAGTTGTAGTAATAGTATTAGCAGTAGCAGTGTTAGCAGTAGCTGTGATCGTAGTGATAGTAACACTTGTTGTTGTAGCAATACTAGTAGTATCAGAAGTAGCAGAAATTATAGTAGTAGAAGTTGTAGTTGTAGAAGTTGTAGTAGTAATAAGAGTAGTAGTTCTAGTAGCAATTGTAGCAGTGGTAGCAGTAGTAGCTAGAGTAGTAGAAGTAGAAGTAGTAGTGGCAGTAGTAATTGTAGTAGGAGCAAAAGTAGTAGTTGCAGTAGCATTAGGATTGGGAGAAGTTGTTGTTGTAGTAGTAGTAGCAACAACAATAGCAGCAGAAGTAATAGTAGTATTAGTACTAGTTGCACTAGAAGAAATTGGAGTTGTAGCCATAGTATTAGTAACCGTAGTAGTAGTAGCAGACGTAGTTGTAGTAGTAGTAGTAGTAGCAGTAGTACTAGAAGCAGTAGCAGTAGTAGTAACCATAGTAGTAGTAGCAGGAGTAGTTGTAGCATTAGTAGTAGTAGAAGAAGTAGTAGTAGTAGTAGTAGTCACCGGAGTAGTTGCAGTAATAGCAATAGCGATCGTTGCAGTAGTGGTAATAGCAGTTGTAGTACTATAGTCACAGTAGCAGCCGTAGCAATTGTAGTACTAATAGTAGTGTGGTAGTAGTAGTAGCAGTAGTTGTAGCTGTAGTTGCAGTAGTAGCATTAGCGGTAGCAGTGGTAGCACAAGCGGCAGTAACAGTAGTAGCAGTTGTAATAGTAGTAGCGATAGTAGTAACAATCGTAGTTGTCTCTAAGGTAGTAGTAGCAGCAATAGTAGTGTTTGTTGTAGTAGTAGTAGTCGCAGAGGTAGCAGTCATAGTAGCAGAAGTAGGAGTAGTAGTAGTGGTAGTGGTAGTAGTAGTATTAGTAGTAGTAGTAGCAAAAGTAGCAGAAGTAGTAGTAGTAGTATTAGCAGCAGCAGCAACAGGAGCAGCAATAGTAGCGTTAGTAGCAATAGTAGTAGAGGCCATCGTAATAGTGCTAGTAGTACTAGTAGAAGTAGTAGCAGTAGTGGTAGTAGAACTAGCATTAGTAGTTGTAGTTGTTATTGTACTTGGAGTAGTAGTAGTAGCAGTTATAGTAGTAGGAGTAGTAGGAGCAGTAGTAGTGGTAGTAGCTGTAGTTGTAGTGGTACTAGTAGCAATAGTTGTAGTAGCACTAGTAGTAATTTTTGACGTATTAGTTGTAGCAGTATTAGTAGCAGCAGCAGTAGTAGTACTAGTAGTAGCAGTAGTAGTAGCAAAAATAGTAGTTGAAGTAGTAGCTGAAGTAGTAGTAGTAGAAGTAGCAATAGCAGTAGCAGTAGTAGTAGTGGCAGTAGAAATTGAAGTATCTGTAGGGGTAGTAGTAGTTGTAGCAGTAGTATTAGGAGGAGGAGGAGGAGAAGTAGTAGTAGTAGGAGGAGAAGGAGGATGAGGATTAGTAGTAGTCGTAGTAGTAGGGGTAGTAGTAGCAGTAGTCATAGTAGCAGTAGTAGTTGTTGTTGCAGTAGAAGTAGTATTATTTGTACTAGTAATAGTAGTATTTGTACTACTTGTATTAGTAGATGAAGTAGCCAAAGTAGTACAAGTAGTTGTAGTACCAGCAGCAGCAGCAGTAGTAATAGAAGTACTACTAGTAGTAGTAGTAGTAATAGTGTAGTCGGAATAGTAGTAGCAGGAATAGCAGTAGTAGTAGTAGTGTAGTAGTAGCTGTTGGAAAAGTTTAAATATTAGTAGTACTAGAAGTATTAGAAGAAGTAGCAGTAGTCGTAGTAGTAGTAGTAGCAGCAGCAGCAACAGCAGCAGCAACAGTAATAGTAATAGTAGTAGTAGTAGTAGTAGTAGGAGCTGGAGTAGGAGTAGTAGTCGGAGTAGTAGTGTTAGCAGGAGTAGAAGTAGTAATAGTACCAGTAGTAGAGACAACATTAGTAGTAGTAGTGGTGGTGGTAGTTGTAGTAGTAATAACAATAGTAGTAGTTGTAATAGTAAAAGAAGTAGCAGTAGCAGCAGCAGCAATAATAGTAGGATAGTATTAGCGGTAGTAGTAATAGTAGTAGTAGCATTTGCAATGGTTATAGTTGTAGTTGTAATTGTACTGGTAGTACTAGGAGTAGTAGTAGGACTAGTAGTAGCAGTAGCAGTTGTAGTAGAAGGAGTCAGAGTTATAGTAGTTGTAGATGTAGTAGTAGTAATAGTACTAGGAGTAGTATTAGCTTTTGGAGTAGTAATAGTGGTAGTAATACTTGTAGTAGTAATAGAAGTTGTAATTGTAGTAATTGCTATAGTAGTAGGTGTTGGAGTAGTAGTAGTTGTAGACATAGTAGCAGTAGTAGTTGTTGTTATAGTAGTAGTAGTAGTGGTAGTAGTAGTAGTGTTAGTACTAGCAATCGTAGTAGATGTGGTAGCCGAAGTAGTACCAGTAGGTAGTAGTAGTTGAAGTCGCAGCAATAGTAGTAGAAGATGTGTAGTAAAAGTAGTAGTAGTAGTAGTAATAGTATTAGTGTAGTGTAGTAGTCGTAGCTATAGGAGTAGCACTAGTTGTTGTTGTAGTATAGTAGTAGTAGCTGTAGTAGTTGCAGTAATAGTAGTAGTAGCAAAAGTATTAGAAGTAGTAGTAGTAGTAGTAGTACTGGAAGTAGTAGAAGTAGAAGTAGTAGTAGTAGTAATTGTTGTTGTTGTTGTTGTTGTTGTAGTAGTAGTAGTAGTACTCGTAGTAGTAGTGGTGGTGGTGGTGGTGGTGGTGGTGGTGGTGGTAGTAGTAGTTGTAGAATTAGTAGCAATAGCAGCAACAGTAGTAGTAGTAGTAGTAGCATCAGTAGTAGTAGTGTTAGTACTAGTACTAGCAGTATTAGTTGTGGTATCTGAAGTAGCACTAGTAGTAATAGTAGTAGTGGTAGAAGTAGCCGCAGCAACAGTCAGAGAAGTAGTAGTTGCTGTAGTAGTAGTAGTAGTAGTAGTAGTAGTAGTAGTTATTGTAGTATTAGTGTAATAGTCGTGGTAGTGAGGAGTAGTTGTTGTTGTTATTGTATAGTAGAAGTTGCAGTAGCAGTAGCAATAATAGTAGCAGTAGTAGAAGTATTAGAAGCAGCAGTAGTAGTAGTAGAAGTTGTAGAAGTGGAAGTTGTACTGGTAGGAGTTGTAGTACTATTAGTAGTTGTTGTAGCAGTAGTAGTAGTAGTAGTAGAAGTAGTAGTAGGAGTAGTGGTGTAGTAGCTGTAGTAGTAGTAGTAGAAGTAGTAGTAAAAGCAATAATAGCAAAAGTAGTTATAGAAATAGTTGTACAAGTAGCAACAACAATAGTAGTTGTAGTAGTAGTAGTTGCAGCAGCAGTAGTAGCAGCAACAATAATAATAGCAGTAGCAGTAGCAATAGTATTAGCACAATACGTAATAGTTGTAGATAGCTGTTCAGCTAGCGGTAGATGTAGTAGTAGCAGTAACAGTACTAGTAGAGGTAGTTGGAGTAGGAGTAGTAGTAGTGGTAATAGTAGAGGAGGAGGTAGTAGTAGAAGTAGTTATCGTTGCAGTAGTAGGAGTAGCAGAAGTAGTCAGAGTTGTAGTTGCAATAGTCGGAGTAGGAGTAGGTGTAGTTGTGGTACTAGTAGTAGTAGTAGTAGTCGAAGTATTGGGAGTAGGAGTAGGAGTTGTAGTAGAAGCAGTAATAGTTGGAGTAGTGGAAGCAATAGTTGTAGTTGGATTAGTAGTAGCAGTTGTAGTAGTTGTAGTAGTTATAGTAGTTATAGCAGTAGTAGTGGTAGTTGTAGTAGTACTATTAGTACTAGAAGTACTAGTAGTTCTAGTAGTAGTAGGTGTAGTAGTAGTCAGAGTAGGAGTAGGAGTAGGAATGGTAATAGAAGTAGTAATAATCGTAGTAGTAGCCATAGCAAAAGTAGTAGTAGTAGCAATTATACAAGTAGTAGAAGTAGCAGTAGAAGTAGTAGTAGTAGTAATAGTCGTAATAGTTGTAGTGGTAGATGTTGCACAACAGTAGTAGCAATAGTAATAGTAATAATCGCAATAGTAGTAGCAATAGTAGTAATATGAGTAGTAGTGGTAGTATTGGCGACAGTAATAGTAGTAGTAGCAGTAGCAGTAGTATTAGTAGTAGGAGTCATAATAGTAGTAGTAGCATTTGTAGTAGCAGTACTTATTGTAAATGAAGCGGTATCAGTTGGAGTAGTCATAGCAGCATTAGTAGTAATAGAAGTTGTAATAGTAGGAGTTGGAGTAGTTGGAGTCGGAGATGTAGTTGTAGTAGTTGGAGTAGTAGTTGTAGCAGCAGTAGTAGTATTGTAGTAGGTGATGTAGTACTAGTCGTAGTAGTAGTAGTAGTAGTAGTAGTAGTAGTAGTAGTAGTAGTAGTAGTAGTAGTCGTAGAAGTAGTAGTAGTAGTAGTAGTAGTATTGTGGTAGTAGTAGCAGTGGCAGTAGTGGTAGTATTAGAAGAAGTAGTAGTAGTAGTATTGTAGTAGTAGTAGCAGCAGCAAAGTAGTAATAGTAGTAGTAGCAGGAGCAGCAGCAGCAATTATAGTAGTAGTAGTAGTACTAGTCGTAGTTGTAGTAGTACTACCAGCAACTGCAACACTAGTAGTAGTAGTAGTAATAATAAAAGTAGTACTAGTGGTAATAGTTGAAGAAGTAGCAGTAGTAGCTGTAGTAATAACAATAGTAGTAGTATTAGCATGAGTAGTAGCAGCTGTTGTTGTAATTGTAGTTGTAGTAGTATGAGTAATAGTAGGAGCAGTAGTTGTTGTTGTTGTTGTAGTAGTGGGAGTTGTAGTAGTAGTAGTTGTAGATGTACTAGTGGTGGTGATGGTGGTAGTAGTAGTAGTAGTAGTATTAGTAGTAGTAGTAGTAGCAGTAGTAGTAGTAGTAGTAGCAGCAGCAGTAGTAGTAGTAGTAGTAGTAGCAGTAGCAGCAATAGTAGTAGGACTAGTATTAGCTTTAGCTGTAGTAATAGTAGTAGTAGTATTTGTAGTATTAATCGTAGTAAATGTAATTTTAGTGGCAGTAGTAGGAGTAGTGGTGGGAGTTGTACTAATAGTATTTGTTGTAGTAGTAGGGGCTGGAGTAGTAGTAGTTGTAGATGTTGTTGTAGTATTAGTAGTAGCAGTGGTAGTTGTTGTTGTAGCTGTAGGAGTGGTAGTAATTGTTGTTGTAGTAACAGCAGTAGTAATGTTAGTGCTAGTACTAGTAGTATTTGTACTAGCAGTAGTAGTAGATAGCCAAAGTAGTACTAGCAGTAGTTGTAGTAGTAGTAGCAGCAGCTGAAGTAGTAGAATTAGTAGTAGTAGTAGCAATAGTAGTAGTAGCAGCTGTTGTAGTAGAAAAAGTAGTAGTAGTAGAAGTATTTGAAGCAGCGGTAGTAGTAGAAGAAGAAGTGGCAGCAGTAGTCGTAGTAGTACTAGTAGAAGTAGTAGTCGTAGTTGTAGTAGTAGTACCATCAGCAGCAACAATAGTAGTAGTAGTAGCAGTAGTAGCAGCTGATGTAGTAGCAGTAGCGACAACAATAATAGTAGCGCAATAGTAGTAGCTGTAGTGGCAGTAGTAGTAATATAAGTAGTTGTTCTAGAGTGGCAGTAGTAGCAGTTGTAGAAGTAGTAGTACTAGGAGTAGTAGTAGTAGTAGTAGAAGTAGTAGTAGGGGTAGTAGGGGTTGGCGTAGTAATAGTTGTAATAGTTGAGGTTGCAGTAGCAGTAGCAATAGTAGTATTAATAGTAGTAGTAGTAGTAGTAGTGTAGTTGGAGTAGTAGTTGAACTAGTAGTTGTAGTAGTTGTAGTCGTAATAGAAGTAGTAGTATTAGTAGTAGTATTAGTACTTGAAGTAGTAGAACTTGTAGAAGTAGTTGCAATAGTAGTAGGAGTAGTAATAGTAGTAGTAGTTGTGATAGTAGTAGTAGTTGGTGTAGTAGTGGTTGTTGTTGTAGTTGTAGTAGTAGTAGTTGGAGTATTACCAGTTGTAGCAGTAGCAGTTGTAGTCATAATAGAAGTTGTAGTATTAGTAGTTGATGTAGTAGAACTTGTAGCAGTAGTTGCAATAGTAGTAGGAGTAGTAATAGTAGTAGTTGTGATAGTAGTAGTAGTTGGTGTAGTAGTAGTAGTAGTTGTTGTTGTAGTAGTAGTTGGGAGTATTACCAGTAGTAGCAGTAGTAGTAGAAGTAGCAATAGTAGCAGTAATAGTAATAGTAGTAGGAGTAGTATTAGGAGTAGGAGTAGTAATAATAGTAGCAGTATTTGTAGTAGTAGTTGTAGTAGTAAAAGTAGTAGTTATAAATGTAGTGGAAGCAGTAGCAAAAGTCATAGGAGTAGTGGTAGTTGTTGTTATGATAATAGGAGTTGGTGTAGTAGTAGTTATAGATGTAGTAGTAGTAGTAGTAGTTGTCGTTGTCATCGCAGTAGTAGTAGTAGTAGCAATAATAGTAGTAGTAGTAGTAGCTATTGTTGTTCTAGAAGTAGTAGTAATTGTGTTGGTATTTGTACTAGTAGTATTAGTACTAGTAGTAGTAGATGATGATGTAACCGAATTAGTACTTGTTGCAGCAGTAGTAGGAGTAGCAGCATAAGCAGTAGTAGTTCTAGTAGTCGTAGTAGTAGTAGTGTAGTAGTAATATTAGTAGCAGTAGTAGTAGTAGTAGCAGAAATAGTAATAGTAGTAGTAGTAGAAGTAGTAGAAGCAATTGTAGCAATAGTAGTAGTAGTAGTATAGTAGTAGTGGTGGTAGTAGTAGTAGTAGGAGTAGTATTAATAGTAGTAGTAGTAGTAGTTACAGTAGTAGTAGTAGCAGCAACAGCAACATTAGTAGTAGCAGCAACAGCGGAAGCAGTAGGAGTAGTAGTAGTACTAGATGTATTAGATATTGAGTAGCATAATAGCAGTAGTAGAAGTATTAGTAGTAGTAGGAGTTGTAATAGTAGTAGTTGTTGTTGTAGTAGTAGTAGGAGTAGAGGTCGGAGTAGTAGTAGTAATAGTATAGGTAGTAGTAGTAGTAGTACGAGTAGCAATAGGAGTAGTATTAGGAGCAATAGTAGGAGTACGAGTAGGAATAGGAGTAGTAGTACAAGTAGTAGTAGTTGTAGGAGTCGTAGTAGGAGTAGGAGTAGGAGTAGTAGTAGTAGTAGGAGTTGCAGGAGTAGCACTAGGTGTAGTAGTAGCTATAGTAGTAGTTGGAGTAGTAGTAGTAGGAGTAGGAGTATTTGTACGAGCTGTAGTAATAGTAGTAGGAGTCGGTGCAGTGGTAGTAATAGTAGGAGTAAGACTGGGGGTAGTTGTTGTAGTAGCAGTTGCAGTAGTTGAAGCATTAGTAGTAGTAGGAGTTGTAGTAGTAGTTGTTGTTGTTATTGTTGTAGTAGTCATAGATGGAGTAGGAGTAGGAGTACAAGTAGTAGCAATAGTATAGGTCGTAGTAATAGTAGTAGGAGTAGGAATTGTAGTAGTATTAGGAGTAGTAGTAGGAGTAGGAGTTGGAGTAGTAGTAGTAGTAGGAGTAGGAGTAGTAGAAGGAGTAGTAGTAGCAGTTAGAGTAGTAGGAGTAACGGTAGGAGTTGTAGTAGTACGAGAAGTAGTAGTAGCTGTAGGTGTAGTAGTAGGCATAGGAGTAGTAGTAAGAGTAGTAGTAACAGTAGTAGGAGTCGATGTAGTGGTAGTAGTAGCAGGGGTAAGACAAGGTTTGGTTGTCATAGTAGCAGTTGCAGTAGTAGTAGTAGTAGTAGTAGTAGTAGAAGTAGCAGTAGTAGGAGGAGGAGATGTCATTGTAGTAGTGGGAGTCAGAGTACGGGTCGTAGTAGGAGTAGTAATAGTTGGAGAAGTAGTAGCAGTAGCAATAATAGTCATAGTAGCGGTAGTTGTAGTAGTGGTAGAAGAAATAGTATTACTTGTAGTAGTAGTTATAGTGGTAGAATTAGCAATAGTAGTATTAGCAGTAGCTGTAGTATAATAGCTGAAGTTGTAGTTGTAGAGTAGGAGTTGCAGCAGTAGCAGTAGTTATTGTAGCAGTTCTACTTGTGGTGGTGGTAGTAGTAGTAGTAGTAGCAGTTGCAGTAGTTACAGCAGTAGTACTATTAGTAGCAGCAGCCGCTAGAGGAGTAATAGTAGTAGTAGCAGTAGTAGTAGGAGAAGTGGTAGTTATAGCAGTCGTAGCAACAGCGACATTAGTAATAGTAGTCATAGCCGTCGTGGTAGTAGTAGTAGTAACAGCATCTGCAGGAGTAGTAGCAATTGTAACAATAGTAGTTGGAGTTGTGGTAGTAGTAGTACTAGCAGTAGTTATAATAGTAGTTACAGTTGTGGTAGTTCTAGTAGTAGTAGTAGCAGCACTAGTAGCAATAGTAGTAGCTACAGTAATAGTTGCGGTAGTAGTATTAGTTGTAGTGGTTGCAGCAGTAGTAGTAGTAGATACAATAGTAGTAGCAAAAATAGTAGTCGTTATAGGAGTAGTAGTAGTCATTGTAGGAGCAGTTGTAGTAGTAGTAGTGGTAGTAGAAGCAGTGGCAGAAGTAGTAGTAGTAGCATTAGGCTTAGTAGTGATAATAGAAGTTGTAAAACTGGTAGTAGTAGCAGTTGTAGTTTAAGCAATAGTAGTTGGAGCAGAAGTAGTAGTTGTAAGAGTAGTAGTAGCTGTAGTAGTGGTAGTATTGTTAGAAGTAGTTGAAGTATTATTAGTAGTACTAATAATAGTTGTAGTAGCAGATGTTGTAGTATTAGTAGTATTAGTAATACTAGTAGTAGTAGTAGCAATAGTAGTCATAGTAGTGGTAGCAGTAGTAGTAGTAGAAATAGTAGCCATAGTAGCAGTAGTAGTAGCAGTAGTAGCAGTAGTAGTTGTAGTCATTGTAGTAATAGTCATAGTAGTAGTCGTAGTTGTAGTAGTAGCAGGTGCAGCCGCAACAGCAGTAGTAATTGTTGTTGTAGTAGCAATAGTAGTATTGCAAATAGTAGTTGTAGTCATTGCAGTAGTAGAGAAGGAGTAATAGTAATAGTAGTTGTTGTAATAGCATTGGTAGTAGGAATAATAGTTGCAATTATTGCAATAGTAGTAGTAGTAGTAGTAGTAACAGATATAGTATTAGTTGTAGCAGCAACAGCTGTAGTAGCAGTTGTAGCAGTCGTAGTGGTAGTTGTAGTACTACTACTCATAGTAGCAGTAGAAGCAATTGCAGTAATAATAGTAACAGTAGTAGTAGCAATTGTAATAGTCGTGGTAGTCATAGTAGTAGTAGTAGTAGTAGTAGTACTAGTATTACAGGTAGTACCAAAAGTTGTGGTAGTAGTAGCAATAGTAGTAGTAGTAGTAGTAGTAATAGTAGCTATAGTGATGGTTGTAGTGGCTATAGTAGTAGCTGTTGTAGAAGTGGCTGTAGTAGTAGCAACGGAAGTAGTTAGAGAAGTAGTAGTAGTAGTAGTAGCAGGAGTAGTATTAGAAGTTGTAGTAGTAGTAGTAGTTATTGTTGTTGTTGTAGTTGTAGTTGCAATAGTAGAAGTAGTTATAGTAGTTGAAGTAGTAGCTTGAGTAGGAGCAGTTGTCGCTGTTGTAGTAGCAGTTGTTGTAGCAGGAGTGGTAGTAATAGCAATAGTAGTAAAAGTAGTTATAATAGTAGTAGTATTAGCAGTGATAGTACCAGTACTAGCAGTAGAAATCACAATCATAGCAGTTGTAGCAGCAGTAGCAATTGCATTAGTTGAAGTAGTGGTAGTAGTGGTAGTGGTAGTAGTAATTATAGCAGTAGTACTAGCAGTAGTAGAAGTAGCTGTAGTAGTAGTAGCAGCAGAACTAGTAGTTGTAGCAGCAGTAGCAATTGCATTAGTAGAAGTAGTGGTAGTAGTGGCAGTAGTAGTAGTAGTAATTATAGTAGTATTACTAGCAGTAGTAGAAGTAGCAGTAGTAGTAGTAGTAGCAGAAGTAGTAGTTGTTGTAGTAGTTGTTGTAGTAGTAGTAATAGTCGTGGTAGTAGTAGTAGCAAAATAGGTACTAGTAGTAGCAATAGTATTAGTGGTAGCAGTACTGGGCGTAGAAGCATTTGTTGTTGCAGTAGCAGTTGTAGCGTTAGAATGAGCTGCAGTTGCAGTAGCAGAGTTGTAGTAGTAGCAGCAACAACAACAACAGTAGTAGCAGTAGCGGTAGTATTAGTAGCTGTAGTAGTCATTGTTGTTGTAGTAGGAGTTGTAGCAGAAATAGTAGTAGTACTAATAGTAGTAGCAGTAGTCATATTTGAAGTAGTAGTAGCAGTAGTGGTAGTAGTAGTAGCGGTAGTAGTAGTAGTAGTAGAAGAAGTAGTAGTAGTTGTAGCCGTAGAAGAAGAAGTAGCAGTTGTAGTAGTAGTTTTTCTAGGAGTAGAAGTAGTAGTAGTACTAGAAGTAGTAGTAGTAGTAGTAGTAGTAGTAGTAGTAGTAGTAGTAGTAGTACGTGTAGTAGTAGTAGTCATGGTAATAATATTACTAGTAGTAGTATTAGCAGGTGCAGCTGTAGTACTATTACCTGCAGTAGTAGTTGTCGTTGCAGTTGTAGTTATTATTATAGTAATAGTTGTTATTGTTGTAGTAGTAGTAGCAGCTGTAGTAGTAGTAGTAGTAGGTGTAGAAGTAGTAGTAGGAGTTGGAGCTAGAATAGTAGTAGTAGTTGTTGTGATAGTAGTAGTAGTAGCGGTGGCAACAGTAGCAAAAGTTCTAGTAGTGGTAGTAGTATTAGTAGTAGCAGTAGCAGTAGTTGTAGCAGCAGTAGTAGTTGTTATTTTAATAGTAGTAGTAGTAGTAGAAGTAGTAGTAGTATTAGTAATAGCAGTAGCAGTAGTAGTAGTAGTAGTGGTAGTAGTAGTGCTATTAGTAGAAGTAGTAGTAGCTTGAGTAGCTGTAGCTGCAATAGCAGCAATAGGAGTAGCAATAGCAGCAGTAGTGTTAGTCGTATTAGCAGTAGTAGCAGTAGTTGTAGTAGTTGTTGTTGTAGTAGTAGCAATAGTAGTAGTAGTTGCGATAGTATTAGTTGTTGCAATAGTAGTAGTAATAGTTGTCAGCATCGTAGTAGTAGTAGTAATACTTGTAGTAGTAGTAGTAGAAGTAATAGGAGTAGTTGTTGTTGTTGTTGTTGTAGTAGTAGTTGTAGTAGTAGTAGTTGTAGCAGTAGTAGTTGTTGCAATAGTTGTGTTAGTAGTTGTAGTAGTAGTAGTAGTAGTGGTAGAAATTGCAGTAGGAGTTGGAGTAGGGGTAGAAGTTGTAGTAGTAGTAGTAGTGGTAGCAATAGTAGGAGTAGGTGTAGGAGTCGGAGGAGTAGTAGTAGCAGCAGCAGTAGTAATAGCGACAACAACACCCAAAGTAATAGAAGTAGTAGGAGCAGTAGCTGAATGAGAATTAGTAGTAGTAGTAGTAGCAGTAGAGGTAGAAATTGTACTAGCAGTCATCGTAGGAGTACTAATAGTGGTAGTAGTAGTAGTAGTAATAGTAGTTGTAGCAGCGGCAGCAAGAACGACAGGAGTAGCAAGGGTAGTTTTTGTAGCTGGAGAAGGTAGCAGTATTAGTAGTAATAGTGCAGGCAACAACAGCAGTAGAGACAGTAGTTGTTTTAGTAGTGCTTATAGTTGTAGTAGTAATAGAAGTAGGGGCAGTAGCAGTAGCAGTAGCAATAGTTGTAGTAGTAGCAGAAGTGCAAGTAGTAGTAGTTGTAGTAGTTGTTGTAGCAGTAGTTGTAGTAGTAGGAGTTGTTGTAGTAGTAAGAGTAGAAGTAGGAGTTTGAGTAGTAGTGATTTGAGCGGTATTAGTAGTAGTAGAAGAAGCTAGACTAGGAGCAGGACTGGTAGTAGTTGTA
>RXID01011199.1:0-139623 GCA_005019695.1 Trichopus zeylanicus subsp. travancoricus | reverse complement strand
TGCTACTACTCCTACTACTGCTACTTCGAATTTTGCCACTACTACTAATGTTTTGACAATTACTACAACTACTACTATTGCTTCTTTTGTTAATGTTGCCACTGCTACAACTATTACTGCCACTACTACTACAATAGCTACTACTGCTACTAACACGACTACTTCTACTAGTATTACTACTACAACTATTACTGCTACGTCTACAACTACAACTTCTGCTACTACTACTTTTGCTACTTCTACTATTGTGACTACCACTCATGATACAATTATTACTTTTATTGCTGCTACTACTATAAATATTACTACTTCTTCTACTAGTACTTCTACTTCTTTTGCTGCCACTACTGCTACTACAACTAGTACTACTCTCACTACTACTACTACTACTACTACTACTGCAACTGCTACTACTGCTTCTGCTACTACTGCTACTTCTACTATTGCTACCATAACATTTGCTACTACTCCAACTACTACTAGTGCTACAGCTATTACTACTTCTACAGCTACCACTGCCACTACTGCGATTAAAAATAGAACTACTACTAATTCTACTACTGCTAACTACTACTATTGCTATTGTGGCTACTAATACCACCATTAATGTTTATACTAATATTGCTTCTATGATTGCTACTACTACTACTACCACTGCTACTTCTACTACAACTACTTCTACTACATATACTACTACCACAACTACAACTTCTAATACAGTTGCGATTGTGACTACTACTACATCTACTAATGCAACAATTGCTACGGCTGCTACTACAACTATAACTACTTTGACTATTGTTGCTGCAGCTGGCATACTACTATGACTACGATTACTATTTCTACTACTACTACTACTAATACTTCTACTACCATTACTGCTACTACTGCTACTACTACTACTGCTACCACTTCTAACACTGCCAATGCTACTACTACTACTTTTGTTATTGCTACTACCATTAATGTTTCTACTACTACTACTACTGCCAATGCTGCTACGATTACTACTACTATAGTTATTGCTGCTACTGCTACTACTACTAAACTATAGCTACTGTTCCTACAACTATAACTTCTAATACTACTGTAATTGCAACTACTACTACATCTACTAATGCAATAACAGCTACGGCTGTTACTACTACTACAACTGCTATGACTGTTGTTGCTATTACTAGCATACTACTAAATCTACGAACATAACAACTGCTAGGATTGCTATCGCTATGACTATAGCTACTGCTACTATTGCAACTATGACTGCTACTATAGCTACAATTACTGCTACTACTATTGCTACTACTACTGCTACTGCTACTACTTCTACTACTACTGCTGCTATTGCTACTACTAGTACTTCGGCTACTACTACTACTACTGCAGCTACTGTTACTACTGCTATTACTACTACTAATACTACTAGTAGTAGCAATAGCATTAGCTATAGAAGCAGTTACAGTAATAAAAATAATAGTCATAGCAATAGTAGCAGTAGTAGCAGAAGTAGTAGTAGCAGTAGTGGTAGCAGTAGTAGTACTACTTCTAGTAGTTGAAGTATTGGCTATAGTAGTAGTAGAGGTAGCACTAGTAGTAGTTGTAAAAGTAGCAATAATGGTAGTAGTAGTCATAGTAGAAGCAGTAGCAGTGTCGTAGCAGTAGTTGTAGTAGCAGCAGTAGTAATAGTATGGGATGTAGTCATAATAGTAGCAATAATAGAAGTTGTAATAGTAGCAGCAGTAGTAGTAAGAGTAGTAATAGCAGTAGTGTAATACTAGATAAAGTAGTAGCAGTAGCAGAAGTAGTAGGAAAAGTAGTAATTTTAGTAGTTGTTGCAGTACCAACAATAGTAGTAGTAGTTGTAGTAGTAGTAGTGGTAGTAGTAGTAGCATAAACAATAATAGTAGTAGCACTAGAAGAAGCAACAATAGCAGTAGTGTTTAGTAGTAGCAATAATAGTAAGAGTACAAGTTGTAGTAGCAGTTGTTGCAGTTGTAGCAGTTGTAGCAGTATTAGCTGTAGTAGTAGCAATAGTTGTGGTAGCAATAGTATCAGCAGTAGTTGTTTTTGTTGTAGTAGTAGTAGCAATATTAGTAGCAATAGCAGTACAAGTAGTGGTAGTAGTGGTAACAGTATCACGAATAGCTAAAGTAGTAGTGGTAGTGCTTGTAGTAATAGGAGTAGTGGTAGCAATTATAGTTTTAGTGGTAGTAGTATTAGTAGTATTAGCAGTAGTAGTAGTCATAGTAGTAGCAGAACTAGTAGAAGTGGTAGTAGTAGAAGTTATAGATGTTGTTGTTGTAGTAGTAGTAGGAGTAGTAGAAGTAGCAGCAATAGTAGGAGTAGTAATAGTTGTTGTAGTAGTAGCAATAACAAAAGTATTACTATTAGTTACAAAGGTAGTAGTAGTAGTGGAAGCTATAGTAGCAGCAGTAGTAGTAGTAGCAGTTGGAGTAGTTGCAGTAGTAGCATTCGCAGTAGTAGCATTCGCAGTAGTAGCAGCAGTAGCAGTAGCAATTGTAGAAGCAGTAGTAGTCATTGTAGTACTAGCAAAAGTAGCAGCAGTAGCAGGAGTAGTCGTAGTAGCAAAAGAAGTAGTAGTGGTGGTGGTGGTGGTGGTGGTAGTAGTAGTAGCAGTAGTAGTAGTAGTGGGAGTAGTATTAGTTGAAGTAGTATTAGCGAGAGTGGTAGTGGTAGTATTAGTAAAAGTAGTAGTAGACCTAATAGTAGTAGTAAGTGTAGTAGTAGTAGTAGAAGTAGTAGAAGTAGCAACAGTAGTTGAAGCAGCAGTAGTAGCAATATTAGTAGTAGTATGAGAAGCGATATTTCTAATAGTAATAATAGTATTTGAAGTAGTATGTAATTATAGCAATAATAGCAGTAGTTGCAATTTCAGTAGTAGGAGTAGAAGTAGCTATAGTAGCGTTGGTAGCAATAGTAGCAGTAGTAGTAGTAGCAATATAAGTAGTAGCAGTATTAGTGGAAGTATTACTGGTAGTAGTAGTAATTGTAGTAGTTGTGGTAGTAGCAACTGTTGTAGTAGCTATAGTAGTAGGAGCAGTAGTAGTATTAGTAGTATTAGTAGCATCAATAGTGGTTGAAGTAGTAGTAATGGTAGTAGTAGTAGCTGTAGTGACAGTAGTAGAAGTAGAAGCAGTTGTAGTAGTAGAAGAAGCAATAGTAGCAGTAGTAGTAGTAGTTTGTAGTAGTAGTTGAAGTAGTAGTAGTAGCAGTAGTAGCAGCAGTAGCAGTAGTAGTAGAAGTAGTAGCAGTAGTATTAGTAGTAGTAGTAACAGTAGTAGCTATAATAGTAGTAGTAGTTGCAGTAGTAGTAGTAGCAGTAGTAGTAGCAGTAGTAGTAGTAGTGGTAGTAGTAGTAGCAGCAGTAGTAGAAGTAGGAGTAGTAGTAACAGTAGTAGTAGTATTAGCAGTAGTAGTAGTAGCCGTATTAGCAGCAGCAGCAGTAGTAGTAGAGTAGTAGTGGTAGCAGTGGTAGTTACAGTACTAGTAGTGGTAGTAATAGTGGAAATAGTAGCAGTAGTTGAAATCAAAGTAGTACTAGCAGTAAGAGTAGCAGTAATAGTAGTAGTAGTCATCATTGCCGCAGTAGTGATTATAGTACAAATAGCCGCAATATTAGTAATAGTAGAAGTAGTACTTGAGGTTTTAGTAACAGTAGTCATAGCAACATTAATAGTAGTAGTAGTAGGATTAGTAGCAGCTGCAATAGCAATGGTAGTTGTAGTAGTACTGCTACTAATAGTAATGCTAGTAGTGGGAGTACTAGTAGCAGTAGTAGTTAGAGTATTAGTAGTAGTATTAGCGGCATTAGTAGAAATAGTAGTAGGAGTAGTAGTAGCTATAGTAGTTGCAGACACAGTAGCAGTAGTAGTAGAAATTGTAGAAGTAGCAGCACTAGTATTTGTAGGAGTAGCAGTTGTTGTAGTATGAGAAATAGTCACAGTAGTAATAGTAGTAGGAGATGTAGTTGTAGTAACAGTAGTATGAGTAGTAGTAGTAGTAGTAGTAGGACTAGTAGTAGTAGTAGCAATAGTAACAGCAAATGCAGTAGTAGTAGTAATAGCAGCAATGGCAATAGTAGTGATAGTGTCACTGTCTTAGTACTAGGATTAGTAGTAGCAGTAGACAAAGTAGCAGCAATAATAATAGTAGTAGTAGTGGAAATAGTAGTAGATGCAGTAGCAATAGTTGCAATAGTAATAGTTGTTGTAATAGTAGCAGTAGCAGAAGTATTATTATTAGTTGTAGAAGTAGTAGTAGCAGTGGAAGCTATAGTAGTAGTAGTATTAGTAACAGTTGGAGTAGTTGCAGTAGCAGCAATAGTAGTTGTTGTAGTAGTAGTTGTAGTAGCAGTTGTAGAAGTTGTTGTAGTTGTAGTGCTAGTAGTAGAAGTAGCTGTAGTAGCAATAATAGTAGCAAGAGTAGTCATCGTAGCAGAAGAAGAAGTAGCAGTGGTAGTAGTAGTAGTAGTAATAGTAGTAGTAGTTTATAGTGGTACTAATACTACTATTGCTCCTACTACCATTACTACTACAGCTACTAATACTACGAATTCTATCACTCTTATTGATACTTCTATTACAACTAATTCTACCACTACTAATACTACTATCAATAGTGGTAGAATTAGTAGAAATAGTAGTAGTAGCAGCAGAAGCAGTTATAGTAGTAAAAGCAGCAACAGTAGTAGTAGTAGCAGTAGTAGTAGTTTATAGTAGTAATAGCAATAGTAGTAGCAGCAACAGTAGTAGTAGCAACAGTAGTCGTAGAAGTAGTAGGAGTTAGTGTAATAGTAGTACTGTTGCATTAGTAGTAGTAGTAGTAGTAGTAGTAGTAGTAGTAGACTTCATCATTTGTAGTAGTGGTAGTAGAGTAGATGAAGTTACAGTAATAGTAAACCAACTGGTAGTACTGGTTAGTAGTAGTAATAATAAACCGTAGTTAGTAGTAGTAGTAAGTAGCAGTAGTAATAGTAGTAGTAGCAGTAGTAGTTGAAGTAGTAGTAGAAGTAGCAGTAGCATTCATAGTCGTAGTAGCAGTCGCAACAACAGTAGTAGTAGCTGTAGTAGTAGTAGTACTAGTAGAAGTAGAAGTAGTAGTAGTAGTAGTAGTAGTAGCAGTACTAGTAGTAGTGGTGGTGGTGGTGGTAAAAGTAGTAGTTATTGTTGTTGTTGTTATACTAGTAGTAATAGTGGAACTAGTACTAATACTATTGCTACGAGTACTACTACTACTAGAACTGTTACTACTATTATTACTATTATTACTACAACTGCTACTACGACTGCTACTATTACTACTACTACTGTTGCTAACACTACTACTACTCCCACTGGTATTAATACAACTATTCCTTCTACTACTGCTGCCACAACTACTTCTACTGTTACTACAAGAACGACTACTACTACTGCTACTGCTGCACCCACTATTTCTATGTCTACTATTACAACTACTTCTGCTATGGAAACAGCTACTAGCACTGCTACTACTATTACTACTACTACATCTGCTACTACTACTAACCTACTAATGTTGTTGTTGCCATTGCTACATCTACTACTATGACAATTATTATAGTTACGGCTACTACTTCTGCTACTACAACTACTACTATTACCACTTCTACTATTGCTGCTGCTATTACTACTAATTATAGTACTACTACTACTGCTACTACTGCTATTACTGCTACTACTACTATTACTACCACAATGGCTACTATTGCAACTATTGCTACCACTACTATTATTACTACTATTGCTAATACTACCATATTTATTATTACTACTCCAACTACTGCTACAAGTACTGCTACTACTACTAGCCAATACTGCTACTGCTACTATTACTGAAACTACTAACACCACAACAACTATTGCTACTATAACTACTAATACTACTTTTTCTATTTAAAATACTTCCGCTGCTACTGCTATTACTACTACTACTACTACTACTACTACTACTACTACTACTGCTACTGCTACTACTGCTGCTACTACAGCTACTACTATTACTACTACTACAATTACAACTACTATTGCCGCTACTGCTACTACTACTTCTAATGCTACTACTGCTACTATTGCAACTACTACTACTACTACAACTACTATTACTACTACAACAATTACTACTACTACTGCAACTACTGCTTCTGCAACTACAATTGCTACTGCAACTTTTACAACTACTACTGCAACTACTACTGATACTACTAGTATTACTTTTGCTGCCACTACTACCGCTTCTACTAGTGCTACCATTACTACTGTTGTCACTACTACTACTACTACTACTACTCCTCCTATTGCTGCTAATACTACTACTCTACTACTATAACTACAACAACTACTGCCACTACTAATGCAACTGCTGCTACAACTACTACTTCTATTGCTACTGATACTACTAATGCTTCCTCTACTGCTACCACTACAACTATTACTAATACTACTGCTACTACTACGACATTAACTACTACTACTACATCTACTACTATTGCTACAACTACTACTATGACTACTACTACTATGGCTACTAATACTACATCCATAACTACCATTACTGCCACCACAATGACTATTGTTGTTGCTGCTACTATAACAACAACTACTACTACGACTTCAGCAACTACAACTACTTTTTCTTCTACTACCACTTCTACTACTATGACTGGTGCTACTACTACTACTGCTATTGCTACTACTTATATGATTGTTGATACTACTTCTATGACTACTACCACTGCTACTTCAACTACTACCGCAGTTGCTGTTGCAACTTCTTTTAGTACTTCTGCTACTTTTTCCACTACTACTACTAGTACTACTTCTGCTGCTGCTACTACTACTACTACTACCACAATGACTACTACTACCACCACCACTACGTCTACTGCTACTACTACTACTACTACTACTTCAACTACTACAACTATTATTTCTACTACTACTACTACTAAACTACTAATGCTACTAGATCCACTAGAATCACTACTAGTACTACTCGTATCACTTTTTCTACTACTGTTACACCTTCTACTAGTGCTATTTCTTCTACTGCTACATTTGCTACTAATACTACTACTACTAATACAGCTACTACTACTACTACTAGTGCTACGACTGCTACGGCTGCTACAACTACTACTTTTTCTGCTATAAATACTTCTACTGCTACCACTACTGCTGCTACTACTAAAATTTCTACTCCTACTGCTACTACTATGACTACTTCTACTACTACTACTACTATTGCTACAACTACTACTTTGACTATTACTACTACGATAACTAATACTACTTCTGCAACTAACTACTACTACCACTACTACTGTGGCTAAAAATACTTCTTCCACAACAACTACTACTACATCTACTACTATGACTATTATTGCAGCTACTACTACTACTACAACAGCAACTACTACTACAACAACTACTACTACAATTGCTACTGCTTCTAGTTCTAGTTTTGCTACTATGACTACTCCTACTTGTGCTACTACAACCATTGCCACTACTATTGCGATGGCTACTACTATTGCTACTAAAATTACTACTACTGCAACTTCTACTAATACTTCTACTACTACTTCTATACCTACTACTACTACAAATACTGTTACTACTACCACTACCATTACCACTGCGGCTGACTACTACTACAATAACAACAACAACAACAACAACAACTACTACTACTACTGTTGCTGCTTCAACTACTACCCCTACTGCTACTCCCAATCCCACTACTACTATGACTATTACTATGACTACAAATATTACAACACCTGTTACAAATATTACTACTACTAATGTTACTGCTACTACTACTACTAGTACTACAACTGCTGCTACTGCTACTACTACTCGTACTACTACTACTATTACTCTCACTACTACCACAACTACTACAATCGCGACTAATACTATTGCTACTACTCCTACCACTACGACTACCACCACTACTACCACTACTCTAATAACTACAACTCGTACTACAGTTCCTACTACAACCCCTAATAATACTACTAATAGTCCTCCTACTACTATTAAAACTGCAAGTTGCACTCCAACTCCTACTGCTACTACTACTACTACTCCAACTAATACTTATAGTAGTAGTTGTTGTGTTAGTAGCAGTAGTAGTTGTATTACTTGTTGTTGTAGCAACAACAGTAGTTGTTGTAGTAGTCATGGTAGTAGTTGTAGTTTTTGTAGTAGTAGTAGTAGTAGTAGTAGAAGCAATAACTATATTATTGTTATTATTATTATTAGTAGTAGTAGTAGTTGTACTACAAGTACTAATAGTAGGAGTAACAGTTGTAGTAGGATTAGTAGTGGTAGGAGTAGTAGTAGTAGTCGTATTGTTGCTACTACTGATACAATGACTACTACTAATACTACTACTACTAATAATACTACTACAATAGCTACTACTAGACTACTCCTACCGCTACTAATACTACTCCTAGTACTACTACAACAACTATAACTACTGCTACTACTACATTCACTATAGGGACCACTACTACCACTTCTATAACTATAAGTGCAACTACTACTATTACTACCACTAAATCTAATACTACTTCTACTATCATCTATTACTATTTCTACTACTGCTACTACTACATCTCCTACTACTACCACTTGTACTACTACTAATACTACTGCTGCTAGCACTACTGCATCTACTGCTACTACTACTACAACTATTACTACTACTATGACTATTATCTCTACTAATACTACAACAACAACAACAACAACTTCTTCTATTACTACTACTACTTCTACCACTACTCCCACCACTCCTTCTCCTACTACTACTACTTTAGTTACTATTACTACTGCTACTAGTATGACTACAACTACTATGATTACTACTACTACTACCACCCCTACTAGTACTACTATAACTGCAACTACTACTACAGCTACTCCCTCTACTACTACTACTTTTGTTACTCCTACAATTAGTACTATCAATACCACTGCTATGACTACTACTACCACTACTGCTGCTGCTACTACTACTACTACTACTATTTCCGCTACTTAAACTTTTGCTACTACAATTGCTCTGACTACTAATACTATGACTATCGCTACGACTACTACTACAACAGCTGCTACTACTTCTACTACTACTATGACGATTACTACTGCTATTGCTACTACAATTGCTACAACTAGTCCTATTGCTACTAGTACTACTACTACTACTACTATGACTATTACTGCTACTAGTAGTACTACTATCTCTATTGCTACTATTAATGCTACTACTGCTACTACGACCACTACTGCTGCCACTGCTACTACGACTACTACTCCTACTTCTACTACTACTACTAGTACTACTAGAACTACTAGTACTCAAACCACTACTACTACTACTATTGCTACTACTAGTCCTATTACTACTACTACAATTGCTACTACTACTCCTACTACTACTACTACTACTGCTGCTGCTACTGTCATTGCTACTACTACTACTGGAACTACTATAGCTACTGCTACTAGTGCCATCAAAACAACAACAACTACTGCTTTTGCTACAACAACAACAGCCATTGAGGATGTTACTACTACTACAACTGATGCTGCTGCTACTACTACTACTACTACTATTGCTTGCAACTGCTACTGCTACTACTACTACTACTACTACTATTATTGCTACTATTACTGTTGCTACTGCTGCTACTACTACCACCACTTCTGCTCTTGACCCTAATGCTGCTACAAGTACTATAGCAACTACTACTGCTAGTACTACTATTATTGAAACTAGTGCTACTACTACTACCACAATTAATATGTTACTACTAGTACTACTATTAAAAATCCTATTACAACCACTACTACTGCTACTACTACTATTACTGCTACTACCTCTACTATTACTATGACAATTGTTACTACTTCTGTTGCTACTCCTACTACTACTCCTCCCACTACTATTAACAGTCCTACTACTACTACTACTACGGCTTCTACTACTACTACCCCTACTGCTTCAGCTGCTGCTATTGATGCTACTCCTGCTAATACTACTACCACAACAAATACTGCTACTACTACTGTTTCTACTAATACCACTACTACTTTTGCTAATACTACTGTACTAGTACTACTACGTCTTCTCCTCCTACTACTACTTTTGCTACTATTGCTTAAGCAACTACTAATATTATTACTAACTACTACTCATGCTGCTACAACGACCACTGCTGCTGCTGCTACTATTGTTGTTATTACATCTAATACTTCTTCTTCTGCTGCTACTACTACTATTATTACTACAACTTCTATTTCTGTTGCTACTGTGACTACTACTATAATAACAATAATGACATTAACAAATACTACAACTAGTACTACTGCTACTACTGCTGCAACTACTACTACTGCTACTCCTACGACTACTACATCTACTACTACTACCACTACTACAACAACAACAACTACTGCTGCTACTACTACTACTACTTGCACTATAACTATTACTGCAACTACTACGACTACTACTACAACTATCACTACTAATTCTACAATTATTGCGACTAGTAGTAGTAGTACTACTACTACTACAACATTTACTGCTACTGCCACTACTACTTTTGTTGTTGCTGCACTTACTACTACTATTATTACTACTACTGCTGCTGCCGATGCTACCACTACTTCTACTACTATCACTACGATTATAGTTGACTACTTCTACCGCTACTGCTACTACCGCTGCTGCCACCACTACTGCTGCTACGTCTTCTACTACCGTTGTTGCTATTTCTACTATTAATGCTACTACTACTTCTACCGCTACTGCTACTGCTACAATTATTACTACTACTACTCCTATTACGATCTATACTACTATTACTACATATACTGCTGCTACTACTACTATTACTACTACTACTACTAATACTACTACATCTACTACTATAACTTCAACTACTTCTACTACTCTGGCTTCTATAACTTCTACAACAATAACAACAACTACTACTACTATTACTACTACTAATATTACTGCTACTGATACTACTACTATGATGACTACTACCCCTGTTGTTGCCGCTACTACTCCTCCTTCTCCTCCTCCTACTACTATTATAACTACTACCACTATTGCTATTACTACTACTACTATCAAGACTACTTTTACTACAGCTACTATAGCTACTACTACTACTGCTGCTACTATTACTACTATAACTACTACTACTACTAATACTACTACCACTACTGCTACTAGTATTACTACCATAACCATTATTACTAAGACTTATATTACTGCTACTACTGCTACGACTACTACTACTACTACTGTTACTATAACTACTACCATAATTACTATAACTACTACCACTACTACTGCTGCTGCTGCTACTACTACTACTACCGCTGCTATTACTACGACTACTATATCTACTACTACTACCACTACTACTACAACAACTACTACTACTATTGTTGCTACTACTACTACTACTTGCACTACAACTACTACTGCAACTAATATGACTACTACTACAACTACCACTACTAATTCTACAACTGCTACTACTAGTAGTACTGCTACTACTACTACAAGTTTTACTAGTACAGCCACTACTACTTTTGTTGCTGCTTTACTTACTACTGCAACTACTACTGTTGTTGTTGCTATTGCTACTACTACTTCTACTACTACTGCTATGACTACTACTGCTGTTTCTACTGCTGTTGCTACTAAAATTGCTGCTACCACTACTACTGCTACTATTTCTACTACTGCTGCTACTACAACTGCTGCTACCACTGCTACTGCTACTTCTGCCACTATCGCTATTGCTACTTCTACAATTAATTCTACTACTAGCTGTACCGCTACCGCTACTACTACTATACTACAACTATTCCTACTACTACTCCTCTTACGACCTCTACTGCTATTACTACAACTACTGCTGCTACTACTACTATTACTACTACTACTAAAACTACAACTACTACTTCTATTACTACTTCTTGAACTACTTCTGCTACTCTTGCTGCAACAACTTCTATAATGAGAACAACAACTACTACTACTGCTATGATGACTACTACATCTGCTACTGCTCCTCCTACTACTACTACTACTATTACTACTGCCAGTACTACTACTATTACTTTTAATACTACTTTTAATATAACTACTACATCTACTACTACTGCTACTGCTACTACTAGTTGTATTACTACTGCTACTACGATTACTCCTGCTGCTGTTACTAGTGTTACTACTTTTACTATTACTGCTACGACTTCTATTGTTGCTACTACTGCTACTACTACCGCTACTATTACTACTACTACTATTACTACTACTCATACTACTACTACTACTATTACTATTGCTCCTATTGCTACTACTATTATAACTATTACTACTACTACTACTGCCACAATCACTTCTCCTACTGCTACTACTACAACTACCGCTACTAGTACTGCTACTCCAACTACTACACCTACAATTACTACTACTACGACTCTTACTGCTATTACTAGCACTACTACTATAATACTATAATTGCTACTATTACTACTACTACTACTATGAGTAATATTCCTGCTACTACGACTACTACTGCTAGAATTAGTACTACTACTATTACTACAACCACAATAACTCCCGCTACTAATACTACTACTAACACTACTATGACTTCTACTACCACTATTGCTACTCCTACTACTACCACCACCACTACTATTATTATTACTACTACAACTCCTATGACTACTAGTACTTCTACTTCAACTACTAGTACGACAACTACTACTACTACCACCACTATTGCTACTGCTTTTGCTATAGCTACTACTACTGTTGCTGCTGCTGCTGCTAGAACAACAACTACTCCTACTACATCTTCTATTGCTACAACTATTACTGCTGCTACTACTACTACTGCCGCCACTACTACTAGCACTACTACTACTCCTATTGCTACTACTAGTATTGCTACCACTTCTAGGGCTAATACTATTGCAGCTACTGCTACTACTACTACCGTTGCTACTACTAATACGACTACCACAACAACTACTATTACTACTACTATGACTGTTACTACTACTACTACTATTACACCTGCTACTGCTACTACTACTGCAGCTACTGCTGCAACTACTTCTCCTATAACTACTACTATTGCAACCACCATTTCGGCTACTTCTACTACTAGTATTACTCGCACTACTGCAACTAATTCCAACACTACTACAACAACTACTACTTCCACTACTACCACTACTACCACCACCGCCACCACCACCACCACAACAACTACTATTCCTACTCCCACTCCTACTACTGCTACTACTACTACTACTACTACTACTACTATTACTACTACTACTACTACCACTACTACTCCTACTGCTACTTCTACTACTACTCCTCCTCCTTCTATTACTGCTGCTACTACTACTTCTCCTACTACTATTACTACTATTAATACTATTGCTACTACTACCACTCCTACTCCTACTGCTAATGCTACTACTACTAATACTACTACTACTGCTACTACTCCTCCTCCTATACTACTACTACTACTGCCACTACTACTACTATTACTACTACTATTATTAGTACTACTACAACTCCTATTACTACTGCAGCTGCTACTACTAGCACTCCTACTCCTGCTACTCCTACAACAACAACTACTACCCCTACTCCTATACTACAACTCCGACTACTACCTCTATCGCAACTACTACCACTACTATCACTACTACTGCTACTACTACTATAGCTACTACTATTATCACTACTACCAATACAGTTACTACTCCTACTACTACTACTACTCCTCCTACTACTACAACTACTACGACTACTACTACATCTACTACTAGTGCAATTGCTACTATTACAGCTACTACTATTACTATTTTTGTTGCAACTAATTCCAACACTACTACAACAACTACTAATGCCACTACTACTACCACCACCACCACCACAACAATTATTCCTACTCCCACTGCTACTACTGCTACTGCTCCTCTTACTACTAGTACTATTACTACAACTACTACTATCGCTACTACTCCTACTGCTACTGCAACTACTACTACTCCTCCTCCTCCTCCTCCTCCTCCTCCTACTACTACTACTATTACTACTATTACTACTATTACTACTACTGCTACTGTTACCACTCCTTCTCCTACTGCTAATGCCACTACTACTAATACTACTACAGCTGCTACTACTCCTCCTCCTATACTACTACTACTACTACTGCCACTACTACTGCTCCAACTCCTATTACTACTACTACTACTACTACTACCACTATGCTAGTACAACAATAACAATAACCACTACAAGTACTACTACCATTACTACTCTAACTCGTATTACTATTGCTGCTGCTACTACTACCACTACAACTACTATAACAATAACAACAACCACTATAAGTACTACTTCTACTACTACTACAACTACTATTATTCATACTCCTACTCCTACTACTGCTACTGCTACTGCACCTACTCCAACTCCTATTGCTACAACTACTCCTACAACATCTACTACACCTACTCCTCCTCCTACTACGCCTACTATGACTCCTACTACAACTCTCACTGCTACCACTACTACTACTACAACAACTACAACAATAACTACTACAACTACTACTTCTTCTACTACCAGTACAATAGTTACTACTATTGCTCATACTACTACTACTACTAATACTAACACTATAACTACTACTACTCCTATGACTACAACTTCTACGACTACAACAACTATAATAAGAACTACTATTACACTACTACTAATACTACTCTGCTGCTGCTACTATGACTACTACTACCACTGCTACTATTACTAGTACTACAACTAGTACTCCTACTACTACTACTACACTCCTATTACTACTAAAACTGCTATTGCTACTAATGCTAATACTACTACTACTACTACTACAACTACTACTACTACTATGACTGCAGCTGCTACCGCTACTACTAGTACTACTACTACTACCACCACGACCACCACCACCATTGCTGCTGCGGCTACTACTGCACTACTACAACTATAGGTATTACTACTTCAACTACCACTACTACTACTATTTCTATTCCAACTGTTGCTGCAGCTGATGCGGTTGCTACTACTACTACTATTGCTACTTATACTGCTCCTACTACTACTATTGCTGCTACTAAAACTGCTACTACTTCTGCTGCTACAACAACAACAACTACTACTACTATTAATACTACTACTATGACTACTACTTCTACAATTACTACAATTTATACAACAAATACTACCAACACTACTACTATTGCTGCTATTGCTACTTCTATCACAACTACAACTGCTACTACTTCTACAACTACTACGACTATTACTACTAGCACTACCACTACTACTATTACTACTACAACAACCACTACTACTTCTGCTACTACTTCTCCAACTCCAACTCCTATAGCTTCAGCCACACCTACTACTCCAACTTCTACAACAACAACTACTACTACTAAAACTACTACTACTACAAGAATTACTGCTGCTACTATTATTACCACCACAACTACTACTACTAGTACTTCTTCTACTACTTCTATTACTAGTACAATTGCTACTAGCATTACTACCATTGCTACTCATAATAATCCTGCTACTGCTACTAGTAATACTACAAGAACTAGGCCTACTACTCCTAACACTCCTACTACTACTGCGACTACTGTTGCTACTGCTATTACTACTACTATTGCAGCTACTAGTACTACTATAGCTACTATTACTATTACTACTACAACCACCACCACGACTACTACTATTGATGCTGCTATTGCTAATACTTTGACTACTGCTATGACTACTACTCTGACTGCTGCCACCACCACTACTGCTACTACTACGACTACTTCCATTACAACAACTACTACTTGTCTACTACTACCACTATTAATACTACTACTACTCCTACTCCAACTCCAACTGCGACTAATGCTCCAACTACTATTGCCACCAGCACTATAACTACGCCTACTCCTTATACTATTCCAATTCCAACTACTACTACTACTAATACTACTATTACTACTACTACTATTATTATTAGTATTATTATTATTAGTACTTTTACTACTACAACTACTACTTCTACAACAACTACTACTACTCAACTACTACTACTTCTACTACTTCTACTACTTCTACTACTTCTACCAAGATTACTACTACTACTACTAATAACACTACTGTTCCTAGTACTGCTGCTATTGCTACTAGTACGACTACTACTACTTCTACTGCTTTCGCTACTAATATTTCTATTACTACTATTACCACTACTACTACAACTACAAATACTACTATTACCCCCAATTCTACTTCTTCTACTACTACTATTACTACTACTACTGCTCCTACTACTACTACTCCAAGTACTACCACTACTCCAAAGACTCTAACTACTACTGCTACGAAAGCAGCTGCAGTTATTACAACTACTACTTTCACTACTATAACAACAACAACTACTGCTACTATTACTACTACAAGTGCTACTACGACAACTGCTACTTCTATTACTACTACACTTGCTACTACTACTACTACTGCTACTGCTAATACTACTACTACTACTACTACTAATGTTATTGCCACTACTGGCACTAGTTCTCCTACTACTACAATTACAATAACTACTACAATTCCAACTACTACTAATACTACTACAATTCTACTATTACTACTAATACAACTACTTCTTCCACTACTACAACTATTATTACAACATCTACTACTATTCCAACTCCTACTCCTACTACTATTACTACTACTCCTGCTACTACTACTACTATTCCTACTCCTACTCCAACTCCTACGACTAATATAACAACAATAACTGCTGCTACCATAACTCCAACAACTACAACTAAAACTACTGCTCTTACTACAACTCCTACTACAACTACTACTAGTTTTACTACTACAACAACTACTACTATTTCTACTGCTACTATTACTACTATAATGAATACTATAGCTACTACTACTACTAATACCAATATTACTACTACGTCTGCAACTGTCGCTACTGCAACTGCTAGTACTACTGCTGCTGCTGCAATAATAATAATACTAATGCTCCTACTACTACTTCAACTACTACTCCTATTATTACTGCCACCCCTACTGCTAATACAACTAATACTACTACTATAACTACTTCACCTACTACCATAGTTACTACTACTACGACAACAACTACTACTATTGCTACTGCTAATGCCACAACTCCTATTACTACAGATACTACCACTACTACAACAATAATTACTACTACTACCACTACTACTATGATGATCAATACTACAACAACAACTACTACAACTAGCACCACTACTCCAACAACTACAACTCCTACTACTACTACGACAACTCCTACTAATATTACTACTACTCTTACTACTACTACAACAACAACTCCTATTACTACCACAACTACCACTACTACAATAACAATTACTACTGCTACAACTACTACTCCCACTACAACAACTACTACTACTACAACAACAACAATAACAACAATAACTACTACTAATACTAATACTACTATAAATGCTACAACAACTACTGCTACTACTACTACAACTGCAGCTCCTAGAGCTACTACCATTCCTACTACAACTGCTACTACTTAAATTACTATTGCTACACCTACTACAACTACCATAACCGCTACTGCTACCGTTGCTACTATTATTATAACTGCTACAATTATTGTTACTGCTACTACTATTACAACTACTGCTACAACTACTAGTCCTGCTACTGCTGCTGCAGCTACAACAGCTCCAACAACTACAACTCCTACCATTCCTACTACAACTGCTACTACTAAAACTACTATTGCTACACCTACTACAACTGCCATAACCGCTACTGCTACCACTGCTACTATTATTACAACTACTACAACTATTGTTACTGCTACTACTATTACAACTATTGCTACAACTACTAGTACTACTGCTGCTGCTGCTGCTACAATAGCTCCAACAACTACATCTCCTACTACTACTCATACTATAACTTCGACTAATACCACTACTACTATTACCACAACAACAACAATAACTACTATTACAACTACTAATGCAACTGTCGCTCCTACAATAACTGCTACTACTAGAACAACTAATTCCGCTACTAATTCTTCTAGTACTACTACAACTACTAATACTAGTACTACCACTACTGTTTCTACTACTACTACTACTACTCCCACATGAACAACTGCTACTACTGCAACTCCTACTAGTAGTACTACAACTACTTCAACTCCTACTATAACTCCAACTCCAAGATCGACTCCCACTACTACTCCTACTAATACAACTGCTACTGCTACGACAACTAATACTACTACTACTACCACCAATACCAGTACTAGTGCTTCTACGGCTACTTCTACAACTAGTACTTCTACAGCTACTGCTACTATGACTGCTACCACTACACTACTACTACTATTACTAGTACTTCCACTACAACTACTACTACCACTATTACTACTACTGCTACTCTTCCTACTACTACTACAACTAGTACTCCTACTACTACAACCACTACCACCCCAAATCCTACTACTACTACTGCTACAACTCCTATTCCTACTATTACTCCTACTACTACTACAACTACTACTACCACAACAACAATAACAACTACTATTACTATACTACTACTACTACTACCACCACTCCTACTACTACTACTACTACTACTAACATTCCAACTACTTCTAGCATGACTACTACAGCTACTACTAAGACTACTACTCCAACTACTACTACTACTTCTACTACTACTACTCCTAACACTCCCACAACGTGACCAACTACAACTCGTACTATTGCAACTACTACAACACACGTACTACTACTACTACTACAACTACTTCTATAACAACTACTATTACTAATACTACTACTTTTACAAATACTCCTGCTACTACTGCTACTCCTTGTTGTACTACAACTACTACTACTTGTACTAATACTACTACTCCAAATAATCCTACAACAGCTACTGCTACTATTGTAATTGGTACTATTATTCTTACTACTACTGCTACTACTACTACTACAACCACTACTACTGCTACTTCTACTAATACTCCTACTGCTAGTACTACTATGACTACTGCTACTACTGCTACTGCTGCTGCTGCTACTACTAGTACTACTCCTACTACTACTACTACTACGGCTACTATTATTCCTACTCCAACTCCTACTGCTACTACTACTAGTACCAATACTACACCTACTCCAACTATTACAACCCATACTACCACTACTGCTACTACTACTGCTGCTACTGCAACTACTACAACAAAAACAACAACAACTACTATTGCTACTACTACTACAACTACTACTAATCTTACTCTTACTCCTCCTACTACTACAACTAGCCCTATTCCAAATCCTCCAGCTACTTCTACTCCAACTATTACTACTACCCCTACTCCATATACTACTATGCCTACTATTACTCCTACTCCAACTCCTCCTACTACTACTACTGCAACAACTACTATTACCACTACTATTGCTACTACTACTATGACTTATACTATTACTGCTACCACTACTGCTACTACCCTGACTACTACTACTAGTACTAGTACTACTAGTACTACTACTACTACCACTAGTGCTACTACTACTATTACTACTACTATTTCTACTGCTATTACGACTTCTACTACGACAACTTCTACTACAACTACTGCTACAACTTTTGCTACTACTACTACTACTACTACTCCGACTACTGCTACTACTACTACTACCACCACCGCCACTATATTTCCTACTACTACTACTATAACTGCTAATACTACTACTGCTGTTGCTGCTACTACTACTTCTAGTACTACTACCACCACCACCACCACCACCACCACCACCACTACTACTACTAAGACTACTACAACTTGTACTAATACTACGACTCCAAACTATCCTACAATAACTATTGCAACTAATGCTATTGCTTCTACTACTACTACTACCTCTACTACTTCTACTACCACAACTGCTACTACTACTATTACTACTACTGCTGCTACTACTATTATGACTTCTACTACTACTACTACCACTACAGCTACTACTCTTGTTACTACTACTAGTACTACTACTGCTGCTGCTGTTTCTACTACGACTATTACTACTACTACTACTCCTACTATGACTTCTACTATACTACTACAACTACTGATACTACTCCTACTACTACTACTGCTACTTCTACTACTACTACTATTGCTAGTATTATTACTACTACTACTGCAGCGGCTGCTACTACTATTGCTACTCACACTACTACTATTGGTATTACTACTCCTACTCCAACAACTATTCCTACTGATACTACTACTAATACTACCCCTACTCCAATTATTACAACTCCTACTACTACTACAAGTACAACTATTGCTACTATGCCTACTACAACAACGGCAACTAACACAACTATTGATATAGCTGCTACTACTACTATTCTAACTCTTACTTCTACTGCTACTACTAGCCCTACACCAACTACTTCTGCTACTTCTACCCCGACTACAACTACTACCCCAACTCCATCTCCTACTACGCCTACTACTACTACTCCAACTAATGCTACTAATAATCTTGCTACTACTTCCACCACTAGTACTTCTACTGCCACTACTGCTACTGTTACTATTATAATTGCTACTGCCACCACGACCACCACGACCACCACCACCACCACCACCACCACCACTACTACAACCACTACTACTACTATTGTTGTTGCTACTCCTACTACTACTCCTCCTCCTCCTACTCCTACTCCTACACCTACTCCAACTCCTACTACTACCACTACTACTAATACTACCCCAACTTGAACTATTACAACTCCTACTACTACTACTGATACTACTACTACCGCAACAACAACAACAACTACTACTAGTACTACTACTGCTACTATTCTTACTCTTACTCCTCCTATTGTTACTACTAGCCCAACTCCAACTCCTATTGCTACATCTACCCCAACTACTACTACTACCCCTACTCCATCTACCACTACACCTACTACTACTCCTGGTCCAACTGCTACTACTGCTACTGTTGCTACTACTATTGCTATTTCCGCAACTACTACAACTAGTACTACTACTACTACTACCATAACTACTACTACTACTACTAACACTACTACTACTTCAACTAGTACAACTGCTACTACTACTACTTCGACCTACCACTACTAATACTAACACTACAACTACTACTACTTCTACCTACCAATACTAATATTAACACTACTACTCCTCCTCCTCCTCCTCCTCCTCCTACTACTACTACTACTACTACTACTACTCATAACACTCCTAGAACATTTATGTCTACCTACTACTGCTACCATTCCTACAACTCCTACTACTCGAACTACATCTACACTCCTACTACTACTTCTACAACAACAATTCTACTACTACTAGCACTACCACTACTACTGCTACTACTACAATTGTTACGACTACTCCAACTACTACTACTACTCTTACCACTACTGCTACTACTATTACTACTCGTACTACTCATACCAATACTACTCCAAATACTCTTGACTACTACTGCTGCTGCTGGTAATACTAATACAACAACAACAACTAGTATTACTAGTGCTAGTACTATTGTTGTTGCTGTTGATACTACTACTTCTACTACTACAACCTTGATTACTAATACTACTACTACTTCTACCACTAATACTATAACTATTGCTACTTTACTACTAGTGAAACTGCTTCTACAACTAAAACTATAACCACTACTAATAATACTACTACTACTACTACTATTACCACTACTACTATTACTGCTACTACTGCTGTTGCTGCTGCTGTAACTACTACTATTACTACTACTACTACTATTCCAACTACTACTCCAACTATTAGTACAATAACAACAACTACTACTAGTACTTCTACTTTGACTTCTAGGACAACTGCTATAGCTACTATTAGGAATGCAACTATTGCTGCTACGTCAACTTCAGTTGCTACTACTGTGGCTCCTCTTACTTCTAGTACTATTACTCCTATAACTCCTACAACCCTACAACCACCACTCCTACTCGAACTTCTACTGCTATTACTACACCTTCAACTCTTACTACCCATACTCCAATTACTACATCTCCAACTATGACTCCTACACCAACTCATACTACTACCACTGCTACTGCATCTAAAACTACTAGTACAACCATAGTAACAACAACAACCACAGCAACTACTACTACTGCTGCTGCTACTACTACTCCCACTCCAACTAGTACTACTCCCACAACTACTCGTAATCCAGCCCCTACTACTACTACTACTATAGTTGCTGCAACTACTGCTATAACTACTATCACTACTACCATAACTTCTGTTGTTGCTACTAATACTACTACTAATATCGCTACCACTATTGCTACAACTACTCCACCTCCTCCTCCTCCTACTACTGCTACTCCAAGTACACCAACCACTACTACTATTACCCCAAATCCTACTATGACTACTACAACACCTATTCCAACTGTTACTCCTACTCCTACTACTACTACTACCACCACAACAACAACAACTGCGATTATTACTATAGAACAACTCCTACTACTACTCCTCCTTAAACTCAAAATTACTTCTAGTACTACTACTTCTACTACCACAATTACTACTCCAAGTACTACGACTCCTCCTACTACTACTCCTCCTAACACTACCACAACTTGAGCTACTACTGCTCCTACAACAACTACTACTACTAAACTCCTATTACGACTATTGCTACTACAACAACTACTACTACGAAAATAACAACTACTACTCCTACTCCACCTACTCCTACTAATCCTACTTCTACTATGACCACTACCACTACTACTCCTCCAAACACTCCCACAACTTGAGCTACTACTACTAAACTCCTATTACGACTATTGCCACTACAACAACTACTACTACGAAAATAACAACTACTACTCCTACTCCACCTACTACTATTAATCCTACTTCTACTATGACTACTACCACTCATGGTAATACTACTACTCCAAACATTCCTACAACAAATACAGCTACAACTCTTACTGCAACAACTACTACTACAACTACTATTACTAATACTACCACTACTACTACTATTACTATTGCTACTGCTACTACTAATATGACTACTACTACTACTACTACTACTACTACTACTACTACTAATAATAATAATAATAATAATAATAATAATAATAATAATAATACAACAACTACTCTTACTACTACAACTACTCCTACTCCATCTCCTACTCCTAGTATGAAGGCTACTAATACTACCTCTACTCCAACTATTACAACTCCTACTATAACTACTGCTACTACTACTACAACTACTATAACTACAACAACAAAAATAACTACTACTGTTGTTGCTGCTACTACTACTGGTACTACTACTGCTACTACTTCTACTACTACTATGACTACTACAACCACTATTCTTACTCTTACACATCCTACTACTATTACTAGCTCGACTCCAACTTCTTCTACTACTTCTACCCCAACTACTACTACTACCCCTAATCCATCTATTATTATGTCTACTACTACTCCTACTCCAACTCCCACTACTACTACAACTGCTGATGCTACTACTAGTACTACTACTGCTACTACCACTATTACTAGTACTACTACCACCACTACTACTACAAATACAACAACTACTACTACAACAACAACAACCATTACTACTTCTACTCTGGTACAATTGCTACTAATACTACTCCGTCTACTACTAGTACCGATACTAACAGTACTACTACTATAACAACAACAACAACTACTACTAATACTAACACTACTACTACTCATAACACTCCTACAACTTCTGCAACTACCTACTACTCCTACCATTCCTACAAGTCCTACCACTACTACTACTCCTACATTCCAACTACTACTACTACTACTACAACAACAACTCTTATGGCTACTCCTCCTACTACTATTACACTTACCACTGCTACTACTACTTCTACTACTCATACTAATACTACTACTACAAACACTGACTACCACTACAAGCATGAATATTGCTACTGTTAATACTAATACAACAACAAATACTACTACTACTTCTGCGACTGCTGCTGTAGCTACTGCTGATGCAATTGCTACTACTAGCACTTTTACTGCCATGACTATTACTACTACTTCTACTGCTACTACTACAACTTTACTACTAGTGTGACTGCTACTACAACTAAAACTGTAACTACCACTAATACTACTACTCCTACTAGTACTACTACCGCTGCTACTCCTACTACTATAACTATTACTATTATAACTACTACTACTACTACTACAGTTGCTACAACTACTGCTACTACTACTATTGCTACAACTACAACTATGACTACTGTTGTTGCTGCTACTAAAACTTCAACTAATATTTCTACTACTATTACAACTACAACTACTTCTCCTATTACAATTACCACTACTACTACAACTACTACTATAACTAATAATACTTTCGCTACTACTACAACTGCTAGTACGAGTATTACTACTACTTCACCACTATTACTGTTACTTCTACTACTAGTACTATTACTACTTCTACTGGAACTACTACAACAACTGCTACTACTACTATAGCTACAACTACTACTACTACACCTACCACTGCTACAATGGCTACTACTACTACAACTACTACCACTATCTCTACTTCTACTTCTACAACTACTACTGCTGCTACTAGTACAACTGCTACAAAAACAAATACTACTTTCGCTACTAATACTACTACTACAATAATAAATATTACTTCTACTACGACTTCTACAACAAGTTCTCCTATAAAAAAAATAACTACTACTACCACCAATTCTACTACTATTATAACTATTGCTATTGCTAGATCCGCAAAAACTACTGCTAATACTACTACTATTATTATTGCTACTTTAACTACAACTTATGCTACTGCTACTACTGCTAATACTTCTATAACTATCACTTTTGCTACTATTTCTACTACTATTATCGCTACAGCTACTACTAATACTTTTTCGACTACTACTACTGCTACTACTGCGTCTACTACAACAACCACTACTATTTCTACTACTATTACTGCTACTACTATTACTTCTAGTACAACTAGCACCGCCACTTCTGTAACAACTACTGCTACCTGTACTACTACTACTTGTACTACTGCTACTACTGCTACTATTGCTACTACTATTGCTACCACTGCTACTAGTACTATAGCTAAAACTGCTGTTGCATTGACTTTTACAACAACAACTACTACTATGAAAACTGCTACTACTCCTACTATTGCTTCCATTACAGCTAATATTTTAACTACTACTAGTACCACTACAGCTGCTACTATTGCTACAACTACTGACAAGGCTGCTACCATAACTACGACTTTTGCTGCTACAACTGCTACTACACTAACAACTACTACTACTACTGTTGCAATACTACTAATACTACTACTGCTACCACTGCTGCAATAGCTACTATTGCTACCACCATTACTACTACTACAACAATAACAACTACTATTACTACTACAATAGCTACTACTACTACAACTACTACTGCTTCAACAACTACCACTACTACTACAATGAGAACTACTACTACTAGAACAACTACTACTACAACAACAACAATAACTACTACTACTACTGCTATTACCACTACTGCCACTGTTGTTGCTACTGCTACTAGAACAACAACGACACCTACTCCTAATACTTCTGCTACTACTGCTACTACTACTGCTATAGCTACTGCTATTATTATTACTACCACTACTATTGCTATTTCTGCTAGTAGAAGTACAATTGCTACTTCTATTACCAGTAGTACTACTACTACTAGTGCTATTATTGCTATAAATGCTACTACTGCTGCTACAACTATTTATCTTACTATTACTAATACTACTATGGCTATGACTTTTAATACTACTACAACTCTACTACTTCTGTAGCTACTACGACAACTACTACTACCACTACTAATGCTACTACTTATGCTGCAACTACTGCTATTGCTTCTACTACAACAACTACTACTATTGCTACTACTACTAGTACTACTACTATTGCAAGTACCAGTGCGACTACAACGACTACTACAACTACTACTACTACAACTACTTCTACCACTACTCCTATGACTACAACTTTTTGGTACTACTATTACTACTGTGACTACTTTTGTTACTACAACTACTGCGACTGCTACTGCTACCACTACTGCTGCTGCTAGTACCACTACTAGTATTATGCCTAATACAACCATGACTACTACTACTACAATAACTATTAGTTCTTCTACTCTTACTTCTTATGCTACTACAACTACGACTGCTAATACTACTATTTTTGCTGCTACTGCTACTACAGCCACCACTGCTACAACTGTAGCTATTATTAATACTACTGCTATAACTACAACTACTACTACTTCTACTATGACCACTAATACTACTAATGCTGTTGCGACTACTATAAGCACTACCGATGCTGCTCCAACTACTACTACTACCACTGCTGCTGCTACTGCTACTACTTCTGATAGTACTACTACTGATGCTGCTATTGTTACTACTACTACCACTTTTACTACAACAGCTACTACTACTACTTCTCCAACTACCACTTCTTCTAATACTACTACTGCTACTGCTACAACAGCTGTTACTGCTACGACTAATATAATGACTACAACAACTTCTACTACTACTGCTACGATTATCACTACTACTAATACTACTACAACTACTACTACTGCTAATGTGGATGTTACTACTACTACTTCTGCTGCTATTGTAGATGTTGCTACTACTACTCCTACTGCTGTTGCTTCTCCAACTACTATTACTAGCAATACTACTACTACTACTACTGTCGCTAATGCTATTACTGTTTCTACTACTACTACTACTAATATCACATATACTACTACTACTATTTCTACTATTACTGCTATTGCTGCTAATACCTCTTCCACTACTGTTGCTGCTGCTTTCGTAGCTACTACTACTGCTACTGCTAATACTTTTACTGCAATTACTATTATCGGTACTATGACTACTACAACTATATCTACTTCTTCTTCTGCTACAATGATTGCTACTATTACTGCTACAGTTGGTACTACTACTGCTTCTCCTACTTCTCCTACCTCTACTTCTCCTGGAACTACCGCTATAAATAAAACTAATGGTGTCGCTGCTATTGTCACTGCTGCTACTACTACTACTAATACTACTACTATCACCACCACTACTCTTACAACATTTGCTGCTACTACTTGTGGTGGTGCTATTTCTACTACTGCTTTGATTACAGCTACTGCTACGACTACTACCACGAATACTACTACTAGTACCACTACTACTACTATTACAACACCTACAAGTACGATAACAATAACTACTACTACTTTAACCATTACTACTACTAATCCTATTGCTACTCCTACTCGTATTCCTACTACTACTACTACAATAACAACAACAACAACTACTCCTACTATAACTACTAATACAACTATGACAACAAAAACAACAACTACTACTACTACTAGCACCATTGCTACAGCTGCTCCTACAATGACAACTGCTACTACTACTATTGTTGCTGTTGCTGCTACTTTTGCCACTTCTACTACTACAGCTATTACTACTACTACAACAACTACTACTACTACTAATATTCCAACAACTACTCCTGCTAATACTGTTACTTCTACTACTCTACTACTACCACTATTACTATGACTACTACAGCTACTACTACTCCAACTATTACTACTACTCCTACTACTAGTCCTACTACTACTACTACTACTGCTACTACAATTACTACTGCTACCACTAATACTTCTACTGGTACTCCCACAACTACTGCTGCTACTGTTGCTACTACTATTGCTAGTAATGCTACTATTACTACTACTCCAACTACTAATACTAGAACTACTACTAATGCTACTACCACTACAACCATTATTACTACTACTATTACAACTACAAATACTACTACTACTCCAAATACTACTATTATTTGTACTAGTTCTCCTTCTGCTAGTATTGCTCGTACTACTACTACTACTTTTACTATTGCTACTATTTTTGCTGCTACTATTGGTGCTGCTACAAATATTATTGCTACAACAAAAACTACTCCTCTTACTACTACTATAGCTACTAGTAATCCTGATGATACTACTACTCCTACAATTACTAGTAATCATTCTCCTGCTCCTCCTACTACTACTACTACTATTACTACTAGTATTACAACTACTACAACTACTACTATTATTTGCCCTACTTCTACTACTGCTACTACTGCTATATGCTGCTGTTATTGCTACTACTACTGCTGCTGCTGCTACTACTACTATTACTACTACTACTACTATTACTACGGTAACTACTACTGCTACTATTGCCACTACCACAGCTACTAGTACCAGCACTATTCCTACTCCTACTCCTACTACTACTACTACTATTACTACTACTCCTGCTGCTACTGCTGCTGTTGCTACTACTACTACTATTATTATTATTACTACTACTACTATTGCTACTACCACTTGTGTTGTTACTGTTACTACTACTACTACTACTACCACTACTACTGTTACTATTACTACTACTGCTACTTTTACTACTACTACTACTGCTGCTGCTAATACTTCTACAACAACTATTGCTACTAATACTACCACAAGAATACTACTATTACTAATACTACTACCACTAATAATAACAATACTACTTCTACTACTAGTTCTGCTACAACTAAGGCAACTACTTTTTCTACTACTACTACAGCTGCTGCCGCTACCACTACTACAACCACTACAATTGCTTCAAGTACTACTACTACTGTTAGTAATACTACTGTTGCTACTTCTACCCCTACTACTACTCTTCTTCTTGCACCTATTCCTACTACTACTCTGACTCCTACTACCTCTACTACTACTGTCACTACTTCTACTGCTACTACTACTAATACTACTGCAACTACTTTTGCGCCTATTACTATGACTTCTCCTTCTGCTACTAATACTACTACTACTGTTATCACCCCTACCATTGCTTCTACCACTACTACTACTACTACAACTGCTACTACTACGACTATTCCCACTAATAGTATTGCTCTACTACTACTTATACTACTTCTACGATGACTATAATAACTACTACTACCTCTACAACTACTGGTACTACTGCTACTACTACTACTACCACAACAACAACTACAACACATTCTTCTACTGCTGCTACAAGTACTACTACAACAATACTACTTCTGCTAATGATACTACTATTGCTACTTCTACTACTATAACTTCTGCTACTATTATTATTGATACCACTACTACTACTACCACTACTATTATTGATACTACTTCTACTACTACAACCAGTACCAATACTGTTGCTGCTAATGCTACTGCTGTTGCTTCCCCTACTACTACTACTACCACTACTTCTACTACTACTACAACTACTACATCTACTACTACGACTACTACTGCTACTACTAATATGGTTGCTAATACCACTACTGCTACTACTACTGCTGCTACTGCTACTGCTACGACTATGATAACTAGTACTACTAATACTACCACACCCACTATCGTTGCTGCAACTACCACTGCTATTACTTCTATGGAAACTACTGCTACTATTACTACTACTCCTTTTTTAACTACTGCTACTACCACATCTACTGCAAGAACTAGCACTACTACATTTATGACTACTAGTAGTACTACTACTACTCTTGCTATTATTGCTACTAATACTGTTATTGCTACTACTAAAACTACTGCTATTGCTACAACTTCTATTGCAGCTATGACTGCTACTACTACGACTAATACTGCTGCTGTCACTACTACTGCTGCTACTACTACTATTACTGGAGCAACAACTACTACTACTATGACAACAACAATGACAATAACTACTACTACAACGACAATAACAACAACTACTACTACAAATGCTATGGCTGCTGCTACTACTACTACTATTGCTACCACAGCTACTACTAGGGCTACAACTACTATTAGTACTACTGCAACAACTGCTACTACTACAACCACAACTACGGCTACGGATCCTAGCATTGTTGCAATTAGTACGAGTAGCACTACGGCTAATGCTACTACTACTACTATTGCTGCTACTACTGCTGTTGCTACTATTACTACTATGACAACTTTGGGCACAGCAACTTTTACTAGTACAACTACTAATACTACCTGAACTCTTACCACTACTTCTTCTACTATAACTTCAACAACTACTACTATTACTACTAATACTTCTACTACTTCTACTACTACTTCTACTTCTACTTCTCCAACCACTATTACTACTACTCCACCTCCAACAATGACTACTCCAACTTCTGCTACTATAACGACGACTACTACTACTACTACTAGTGCAACTACTACCACTACTACAACTACCGCTTCTACAACTACTACTACTACCAAAACAACTACTACTGCTCCAACTACTACTAATACTATGATCACTACTACTACTACAATTACTACTATTTCTACAATAACAATAGCAACTATTACTACTCCTCCTTCTACTCCTACTACTACTAACACTACTACTATTACCTCTTCTTCAACAGCAACAACTTCTCCGATAACTACTTCTTCTTCTACTACTACTACAACTACTACAACTACTGCTACTATTTCTACTCCTACTCCTGAAAGAACTCCCATAATTACTTCGCATAATAGTATTATTACAACTAGGACTACTTATATTATAGGTACTACTACCACTACTACTACTATTGCTACTACTATTACTACTTCTGCTACTAATACGAGAACAACTACTACTACTACTTTTGCTACTAATACAACTGCTACTACTACTACTTTTGCTACTACTACTATGACTACTACTGTTGCTGGTACAACTACCACTACTACTGCTACTACTACTGCTACTACTAATACCTCTGCAGCTACTAATATAGCTACTACTACTATACTAATGCTAGAACTATTACTACAACTACTACTACAAGCACTGCTACTACTCTAACAACTACTATTATTAACACTACCACTGCTACTACTACCACTACTCCTACTATTACAACTACTATGGCAACTACTCCTATTGTTACTATTACTACTAATACAACTACTTCTACTAATTTTGGTCCTACTACTTTCACTACTACTATTATGACTACAATTACTACTACTGCTGGTATAACTACTGTTACTTCTACCAGTAATGCTACTAGCTCTATAACTACAACAACTACTGATAAAACTACTACACTACTGATACTAGTACTATTACTGCTACAACTAGTATTACTACTGCTGCTACTGTTACTACTACTACATCTGCTACCACTACTACCAATAATAATACTACTGCTAGTACTACAATTACAACAACTACTGTCACCATTGTTGCGACTACAACTACTAAAAACTATTACGACCAATAAAACTACTGTTGCTACTACTACTACCACTACTATTACTACTAAAACTACTAGTACTACTACTATTGCTATGACTACTACTACAGCTTCACTACTAATACTACTACTACTACAACAACAACAACAATAACTACTACTACTACTATTGTTGTTGCTGCTATAGCTACTACTGCTGCTGTTGCTGCTTGTACTACTACTTCTACTTCTAATACTACTACTATAACAAATAATAGTACTATTAATACTAGTACAACAACTACTACCACTTCTGCTAGTACGATTACAACAACTACAACTACTACTAGAACTGCTACTGCTAAAATGCTACTGCTACTACTACTTCTCCTATTGCAACAATTGGTACTACTACTACTACTACTACTTCTACAACCGCTACTACTGCTACGGCTACTACTACTTCTCCTTGTACAACTACAAGTACTATTACTAGTATTATGACTACTACTGTTGCTCCTATTACTGCTACTTCTTTTGCTACTACTATTACTGCTACAATGACTAATGCTACCGCTACTACTGCTGCTACAATTGCTACTACTATGACTACTACTACTGCTATGACACCACCACTACTACTACTATAATTGTTGTAGCTACTACTACTACTACTAGTACTTTTGATAGTATTGCAACTATAACTAAGACTATAACTACTACAACTACTACAACTCCTATTATTGCTTATACTTCTACTAATAGTACTACTACTGCTAGTACAACTGCTACTTTCGCTACTACTGCTACTACTAGGGCTACCACTATAATAACTACTACTACCACTACTTCTCCTACAACAACAACAACTAATACTACTACTACTATAATAACTACAGTGACTTCTACTACTACTTCTGCTTCTACATCCACTAGTACTACTGCTACTATAATAACTACTACTAGTACAACTCCGGCTATTGCTACTACTACTACTACTACTCCAAGGACTACTACTAGTACTACTACCACAACTACTTCTACGACTAACAATACTACTACTACTAATACTACTACTTTAATACTACTATTATTAATACTAATACTACTACTACTATTACTATTATGATGACTACTGCTAGTGATACTTTTACTTCTACTACTGCTATTTCTGCTTCTACTACAGCTGTTGCCGCCACCACTACTACTACCACTACAATTGCAGCTACCACTACTGCTACTACTATTAGTAATACTACTATTGCTGCTTGTACGCCTACTACTCCTCCTTTTCATGCACAGATTCCTGCTACTACTCAGACTCCTACCACTTCTACTACTACTACTACTATCACTATTTCTACTATTAATACTACTAATACAGCAACTACTTTTCCTCCTATTACTACTATTTCTTGTTCAGCTACTAATACTACTACAACTACTCCTATTACCACCACTACTATTGCATCTACCACTTCTACATCTACTACAACAACTGCTACTACTACTACTTCCACTAATACTACTGCTCTACTACTACTTATACTACTTCCACTACTACTACAATAAATACCACTGCTTCTACAATTGCAGCTACTACTACTACAACTACAACAAGTTCCCCTACTACTACAACTAGTACTACTACTAATATTGCTACTACTAATGATACTATTGCTGCTACTTCTACCACTATAACTACAACTACTGCTATTATTGACACTACAAATACTACAACCACTACAACTGCAACTACTACAAACAGTACCATTACTATTGCTACTACTCCTACTACTTCTGCTTCTCCTACTACTACTACTATTGCTACTACTACTGCTACTACTACAACAACAACTACTACTACCATCACTACTTCTACTACAACTACTACAACTACTATATAAACTGCTACTACTACTACTATGGCTGGTTTTACTATTACTGTTGCTACTCTTGCTATGATCACTACTCTTACTAATACTACTATAGCCACTATCGCTGATACTATTACTAGTGCCATTACTGCTACGACTGTTATTGCAGCTACTGCTACTACTTCTCCTGCAACTACTTCTGCCACAACTACTACAACAACTAGCACTACAGCAACTACTACTACTTGTACCAGTACTACAACTTCTGCTACTGCTGCTACTAATACTACTTTTACTTTTGCCACCACTACAACTACTACTACTATCAGTACTTCTCCTACAACAACAACAACAAATACTACTACTATTATAATAACCACTGCTACTTCTTCTACTACTTCTACTCCTACATCCACTAGTACTACTACTACTGTAATAACTACTGCTACAATGGCTACTTCTGCTACTACTCCTACTACTGCTAATACTACTACTACTACTATTTCTACTACTAAAAATACTACTACTAGTAATACTGCTACTACAGTGCTACTATTACTAATACTAATATTATCGGTATGATTACCGCTACAACTACTTCTAGTTCTACTACTACTATTTCTGCTACTACTACAATTGTTGCTGCTACCACTACTACTGCCACTACAATTGCAGCGACTGCTGTTGCTACTACTATTAGTAATACTACTACTGGTACATCTACCCCTACTGCTACTCTTTTTCTTGCACCTATTCCTACTATTACTCTGATTCCTACTACTTCTACTATGACTACTATCACTACTTCTACTAGTACAACTACTACTACTGCAACTACTTTTGCTCCTATTACTACTACTTTGCCTTCTGCTACTAATACTACTACTACTACCCCTATTACCGCTACTACTGTTGCTTCTACCACTTCCACTACTACTACAACAACTGCTACTACTACAACTCCCACTACTACTACAATAACTCTACTACTTCTACAACTGCTGCTACTACTACTAAAACTACGACAAGTTTTCCTACTTCCACTATTAGTACTACTACTACTAATACTACTATAGCTAATGATACTATTACTGATACCTCTACAACTATGACTACTACTGCTGCTATTATTGATACTATTGCTACAACTATTACTACAACAACAACTACTACAACTAGTACCACTACTGTTGCAGCCAAAGCTACTGCTGCTGCTTCTCCTACTACTACCACCACCACCACTTCTACTACTTCTACTGCAACTACTACATCTACAACTACTATTGCTACTGCTAATACTACTACTGTGGCTGGTACCACTGCTGCTGTGGCTGCTGCTATGATAACTACTATTACTAATACTACCACACCCACTACGCCGCTACAGCTACTACTTCTATAACTATAGTGGCTGTTACTGCTGCTACTACTACTACTACTTCTGCTCCAACTACTAGTACAATGACATCTACTGTAACAACTAGCACTTCAGCAACTATTACTACTATGACTACTACTACGACTACTACTACTACATTTGGTACTGTTGCTACCAATATTGCTACTACTATTACTACAACGATTGTTATTGCCACAACTACTACTGCGGCAATGGTTGCTATTGCTATAACTACTATTGCGGCAACGGCTGCTACTACTACAACAACAACAACTACTTCTACTACTACTACTACTACTACGATAACAACAATGATAATAACCACTACTACAACTACTACTACTACTACAAATGCTATGGCTGCTACTACTACTACAACTACTACCACTGCTACTACTAATGTTATAGCTACTATTAGCACTATTATGACAACTGCTTCTACTATTACCACAACTACAGCTGCGGCTACTAGCACTATTAAAAATAGTACCACTAGTACTACGGATGTTGCTGCTACTACTACTAATACTATTGCTACTACTGCTGCTGCTGCTGCTATGACCTCTAAAACTACTAATATAGCTACTACTACTACACTACTACAACTACTACAAGCACTACAACTACTCCAACCACTACTACTATTAATACTACCACTAATACTACTACTACTACTACCACCACTCAATTACAACTACTATGACAACTACTCCTACTTTTACTATTACTACTACTACTACTTTTACTGATTCTACTACTACTACTACTACTACTTTTGGTTCTACAACTTCTACCACTACTACTTTTACTACTAATATTACTACTACTGCTACTACAACTGCTTCCATAACTACTGCTACTTCTACCATTATACTATTATAGCTATGACTACTAGTACAACTACTACACTATAGATACTAGTACTATTACTACTACAACTAGTATTATTACTGCTACTACTATTACTACTACTACTTCTGTTACCACTACTACCACTAACAATACCACTATTGATGCTGCTGCTGCTGCTACTGCTAGTACTACTAGTACTACTACCACTATGACTATTATTGTGACTACAGCTACAAAAACATTTCCTACCAATACTACTACTATTGCAGCTACTGCTACAACTACTACTACAACTGCTACTACTAATACTAATATTGCTACTACTACTACTATAACTGCTACTACTAATACTAATACTACTACTACTATTGCTGCTATTGCTACTACTACTACCGTTGTTGTTGCTACTGCTACTACTACTACTATAACTACTACTACGGCTGCTATTCTTGCTCCTACAACAACTACTACTTTTGTTAGTACGATTGCAACTACTACAAGTAGTAGCAGCTGGAGAAGTAGTAGTAGTAGCAATGGGAGCTGTAGTAGTAGTAATAGTATTAGCAGTAGCAATAGTAGTAGTTGTGGTAGTAGTAGTAATAGTAGTAGTAGCAGTAGTGGTAGTAGCAGTAGTGGTCGAATCAGCAGCACTATGGTAGAAGGAGTAATAGCAGTTGTAATAGTAGCAGCAATAGTAGTACTATTAATAGTAGTAGTTGCAGTAGTAGTAGTAGTGATAGTAGTACTAGTAGTATTAGTTGTAGTATTGGTACAAGTAGTAGTAGTAGCAAAAGTAGTAGCAGTAGTAGTAGCAGTAGCCATGTTAGTAGCAGTACTATTAGGAGCAGAAGAGGTAGTTGCAGATGTAGTAGCAGTAGTAGAAGCGATAGTAGTAGCAACAGCAGCTGTTCTAGTAGTAGTTATTTCATTAGTTGTAGGAGTAGTAGTAGTAGGAGTAGTAATAGTAGTAGTAGCAGTTGTGGTAGTAGTAGTCGCTTTAGTAGCAGCAGCAGTAGTTGTTGTTGCCATTGTACTAGCTGTAGTAGTTGTAGTTGTAATTGTAGGGGTTGTAGTAGTAGTTGTAGTAGCAAGAGTAGTTGTAGCTGTAGCGGTAGTAGCAAAAGTAGTAGTAGTAGTAGTAATAGTAATAGCAGTAGCAGAAGTAGTAGCTATAATAGTAGTAGTAGTAGCAGTTGCAATAGTCATAGTAGTAGAACTAGTAGTAGAGGTAGTAGTACTAGTAGTAATAGTCAAACCAAAAGTAGTAGCTATAGTACAAGCAATAGGAGAAGTAGAAGCATTAGCCGTAGTAGTAGCAGTCCAAGTAGTAGTAGTACTAGCAATAGTAGGAGATGTAGTAGTAGTTGTAGCAGTAGTACCAGAAGCAACAACAACAGTAGTAGCTACAATAATAATAGTAGTAGTAGTCCTAGCAGTAGTAGCAATCCAAGTAGTAGCAGTAATAGGAGTTGTAGGAGATGTAGTAGTAGTTGTAGCCGTTGTACCAGAAGCAACAAGAACAGCAGTAGTTGCAACAATAATAGTAGTTGTAGTGGTAGCAGTAGAGCAGTAGTGGCAGTAGTCAAAGCTTCAGTAGTAGTAGTAGTATTAGTAGCGGTTCCGACAGTAATAGTAGTAGTGACAGTAGCAGCTGTAGTGGTAGTAGTAGTAGTAGCAAAAGCAGAATCAGTAGTAGCAGTTGTAGTAGCAGCATTACTAGTAGTAGTTGTATTAGGAATAGCAGTAGTATTAGTTGTGGTAGTAACGATAGTAGTAATTATTTGTTGTAGCAGTAGCAGCTGTCATACAAGAAGTAGTAGCAATTATAGTTGTAGCAGCAATAGTAGTAGTAGAAACAGTAATAGTAGCAGTAGTAATAGTAGCAGGAATAATAGTAGTAGTCGTATTAGTAGTAGTAGTATTAGTTGTGGTAGTAGTAGTTATGAGTAGCAGCAGCAGTAGCTGTAGTACAAGAAGTAGTAGCAATTATAGTTGTAGCAGCAATAGTTGTAGCAACAGAAGTAGCAGTAGCAGCAGTAGTAGCAGCAACAATAGTAGTAGTAGTATTAGTTGTAGTAGTAGTAGAAGTAGGAGTTCTAGTAGAAGTTGTAGTAGTGGTAGTAATAATAGTTGTTGGTGTAGTAGTAGTAGGAGCTATAGTAGTAGCTATAGCAATAGTAGTAGTAGTAGAAGAAGTAGTAGTAGCAACAACAACAATAGTAGTAGTAGTAGCAGCAGCCACAATAACAATATTAGTAGTAGTAGGAGTAGTAGCAGTAGTGGTATCGGTAGTAGTTATTGTAGTATGAGAATTAGTAGTAGTGGTTCTAATAGTAGTAGTAGGAGTAGTTGTAGTAGTAGTAGAAGTAGTGATTATTGTTGTTGTGGTAGAAGTAATGGTACTAGCATTAGTACCAGTAGTCATAGTTGTAGTAGTAGCAGTAGTAGTACTTGTAGCAGTAGCAGTTGCTGAAGTGGTTGTAGTAGTATTAGTACTAGTAAAAGTAGAAGTAGAAGTAGTAGTTGTAGTAGTTGTTGTAGTAGTAGTAGTAGTAGTAGTAGTATTAGAAGTAGTAGAAGTAGTAGCTGTTGTAGCAGTAGTGGAAGTAGTAGCGGTAGTAGTAGTAGTTGTAGAAGTTGTAGTAGTAGTAGAAGAAGTTGTAGTAGTAGTAGAGGTAGTACTAGTAGTATTAGTAATAGTAGTAGTAGTAAGAGGAGGTGGCGGAGGAGGAGGAGGAGGAGAACTAATAGGAGTAGTAGAAGTAGCAGTACATGTAGCAAGCAAAGTAGTAGTTGAAGCAGCAGTAATACTAAGGGTATTTGTAGTAGTAGGGGTAGTAGTAGTACTAGTACCAGTTGTAGTAATAACAACAGCCGAAATAGCGTTTGTTGTAGTATTTTTTGTAGTTTGAGCACTAGTTGCATTGGTAGTCATAGTAGTAGTAGCTGCAACAGCGGTAATTGTGATAGTATTAGTAATAATTGTAGTATTTGTAATAGTAGTAGTAGTACTAGTGGTAATAGCAATAGTAATGGTAGTTGTAGAAGCTGCAGTAGTAGTTGGAATAGCAGTAATATTAGTTGTAGTAGTAGTTGTAGTAGTAATAGTAGTCATTGTAAGAAAAGTTACAGTAGTAGTAGAAGAGTAGTAGCAGCAGTAGTTATCATAGTAGGCAGAGGAGAAGTAGTAGTAGAAGCACTAGTAGTTGAAGTAGTAGTAATTGTTGTTCTTGTTATAGTAGTAGTAGTGTACTAGTAGTAGAGGTAGTAGTAGTTGCAGTAGTTGTTGTTGTAGTGTAGTAGTAGTAGCTGTAGTAGTAGAAGTAGAGGTAGTAGTAGTAGTGGTAGTAGCTATTGTAGTCATTGTAGTAGTAATTATAGGAGAAGTAACTGTAGTGGTAGCAGTAGTCATAGCAGTAGAAGTAGTAGTAGTAGTAGTAGTAGAAGAAGTAGTAGTAGTAGTTTCTTTAGTAATACTTGTAGCAGTAGTCATAACATGAGTTGGAGGAGGAGTAGTAGTAAGTAATACTAGTTGTTGAAATAGAAGTCGCTCTAGTAGTAGTAGTAGCAGTACTAGTACTAGTTGTAGTAGCAGTGGTGAAAGTAGTAGTGGCAATTATAATTATAATAGCGATAGTAGTAGCAGTAGTAGCGAAAGTAGTAGTAGTAGTTGCAGGAATAGTTGTACTAGTAGTAGCAATAGCAATATTAATAGTAACAATAGTGCTAGAAATAGTTGTAGCAGTAGTAAAAGTACTACTACTAGTAGTAGTAATAGTAGCAGTAGTAGTAGTAGTGGTGCTACCACTAATAGCAACAGTAGTAGTAGTAATGAAAGTAGAAGCAGTAGTACAAGTAGTAGCAGCAAAAGTTGTAGCAGTAGTAGTAACAACCATAGTAGTAGTAGTAGTATTAGGAGTAGGAGAATTAGTTGTAGATGTAGTAGTAGGAGCAACAGTAGCAGCAGTAGTAGGTGTAGTTGCATTCGTTGTAGCACTAGTAGTAATAGGAGTAGTAGTAATAGGAGCAATAGTAGCAATAGTAGCAGCAGCAGTAGTAGTGGCTTTAGTAGTAGCAATAGTAGTAGAAGTAGTACCAATAGCAGTAGTTATAGTAGTAATAGTAGCGGTAGTTGTAGCATTAGCAGAAGTAGCAGTAACTTTAGTAGTAATAGTAATAGTAATAGCAGTAGCTAAAGTAGCAATAGTAGTTGTTATAGTAGTTGTAGAAGTAGCAATGGTCATAAAAATGGTAGTAATTATGTGGTAGTAGTACTACCAGTAGTAATCATAGCAAAAGTAGTAGAAGTAGAAGTGGTAGCTGTAGAAGTAGTAATCATTGTAATAGTAGTAGTAGTAGTTATAGTAGTGGTAATAGTAGTAGCAATGAAAGTAGTAGTTGTATTAGTAGTCTTAGAAACAAAAGTAGTAGTAGGAGTAGCAGCAGCAGTAGTAGTTGAAGCTGCAATAGTAGTAGTAGTACTATTAGTAGTGGCAGACACACTACCAGTAGTAGTATTAGTAGTGGTAGTAACAGCAGCAACAGTGCAGTAGTAGCTGTAGTAGTAGTAGTAGTGACAGCAACAGTAGCAGCAGCAGCAGTAGTAGTAGCGGGAGCTGTAGTAGTATTAGTAATAGTATTAGCAGTAGCAATAGTAGTAGTTATGGTTGTAGTAGTAGTAGTAGTAGTAGTAGTAGCAGTGGTAGTAGCAATAGTGGTTGAATCAGCAGCAGCTATGGTAGAAGAAGTAATAGCAGTTGTACTAGTAGTAGCAATAGTATTACTACTGCTATGGTAGAAGAAGTAATAGCAGTTGTACTAGTAGCAGCAATAGTATTACTACTAATAGTAGCAGTTGCAGTAGTAGTAGTAGCGATAGTAGTACTAGTAGTATTAGTTGTTGTAGTGGTACAAGTAGTAGTAGTAGCAGAAGTAGTAGCAGTAGTAGTAGCAGTAGCCATGTTAGTAGCAGTAGTATTAGGAGTAGGAGAGGTAGTTGTAGATGTAGTAGTAGTAGCAGAAGTCATAGCAGTAGCAACAATAGCAGTTCTAATAGTAGTTGTTTCATTAGTTGTAAGAGTAGCAGTAGTAGGAGTAGTAATAGTAGTAGTTGCAGTGGTGGTAGTAGCAGTGGCTTTAGTAGCAGCAGCAGCAGTAGTTGTTGCCATAGTACTAGCTGTAGCAGTTGTAGTTGTAACTGTAGGGGTTGTAGCAGTTGTTGTAGTAGTAGAAGTAGTTGTAGGTGTAGCTGTAGTAGCAGAAGCAGCAGTAGTAGTAGTAATAGTAATAGCAGTAGCAAAAGTAGTAGTTGTAGTAGTAGTACCAGTTGCAATAGTCATAGTAGTAGAAGTAGTAGTAAAGGTAGTAGTACTAGTAGTAATAGTCAAACCAAAAGTAGTAGCTATAGTACAAGCAATAGGAGAAGTAGAAGCATTAGCCGTAGTAGTAGCAGTCCAAGTAGTAGCAGTACTAGCAGTAGTAGGAGATGTAGTAGTAGTTGTAGCAGTAGTACCAGAAGCAACAACAACAGTAGTAGCTGCAACAATAATAGTAGTAGTGGTGGTAGCAGTAGTAGCAATCCAAGTGGTAGCAGTACTACGAGTAGTAGGAGATGTAGTAGTAGTTGTAGCAGTTGTACCAGAAGCAACAACAACATAAGTAGGTGCAACAATAATAGTAGTTGTAGTGGTAGCAGTAGTAGCAGTAGTGGCAGTAGTGAAAGCTGCAGTAGTAGTAGTAGTATTAGTAGTGGTTGCCACAGTACTAGTAGTAGTGACAGTAGCAGTAGTAGTGTAGTAGTAGTAGCAAAAGCAGAATCAGCAGCAGTAGTAGTAGTAGCAGCATTTCTAGTAGTTGTTGTATTAGGAGTAGCAATAGTATTAGTTGTGGTAGTAGCCGTAGTAGTAGTTATGGGTAATAGCAGCAACAATTCTCGTACAAGAAGTAGTAGCAATTGTAGTTGTAGCAGCAATAGTAGTAGTAGAAACAATAATAGTAGCAGTAATAGTAGTAGCAGCAATAGTAGTAGTTGTTGTATTAGGAGTAGCAGTAGTATTAGTTGTGGTAGTAGTAGTTATGGGTAGTAGCAGTAGTAGTTGTAGTATAAGAAGTAGTCGCAAATATAGTTGTAGCAGCAATAGTAGTAGTAGCAACAGTAGTAGTAGCAGTAGTAGTAGTAGCAGCAATAGTAGTAGTAGTATTAGTTATAGTTGTAGTAGAAGTAGGAGTTCTAGTAGTAGTTGTAGTAGTGGTAGTAATAATAGTTGTAGTAGTAGTAAGAGCTATCGTAGTAGCTATAGCAATAGTGGTAGTAGAAGTAGTAGTAGTAGCGAGAATAACGATAGTAGTAGTAGTAGGAGCAGTAATGGTAGTGGTAGCGGTAGTAGTTGTTGTAGTATGAGAATTAGTAGTAGTGGTTCTAGTAGTAGTAGTAGGAGTAGTTGTTGTAGTAGTAGAAGTAGTAATTAATGTTGTTGTGGTAGAAGAGTAGTACTAGCATTAGTAGCAGTAGTAGTAGCAATAGTAGTCGTTGTTGTAGTTGTAGCAGAAGTGGTACTATTTGCTGTAGTAGTAGTAGCAGTAGTCATAGTTGTAGTAGTAGCAGTAGCAGTTGCTGAAGTGGTTGTAGTAGTATTAGTACTAGTAGAAGTAGAAGTAGAAGTAGTTGTAGTAGTAGTAGTAATAGTTGTAGTATTAGTAGTAGCAGTATTAGAAGTAGTAATAACAGCAGCCAAAATAGCGTTTATTGTAGTAATTGTTGTAGTTTGAGAACTCGTTGTATTAGTAGTCATAGTAGTAGTAGTAGTTGCAACAGCAATAGTTGTTGTAGTATTAGTAATAATTGTAGTAGATGTAATAGTAGTAGTAGTACTAGTGGTAGTAGCATTAGTAATGGTAGTTGTAGTAGCTGCAGTAGTAGTAGTTGCAATAGAATTAATATTAGTTGTAGTAGTAATAGTTATAATAGTAGAAGGAGTTGGAGTGGAAGTGCTAGTAAAAGTAATAGTAGTCATCGTAATAAAAGCTATAATAGTAGGAGGAGGAGTACTAGTAGCAACAGTAGTTGTCATAGTAGGTAGAGGAGAAGAAGTAGTAGTAGTAGTACTAGTAGTTGAAGTAGTAGTAATTGTTGTTGTTGTTGTAGTAGTAGTAGTAGTTATAGTTGTAGTAGTAGTAGTGTACTAGTAGTAGAGGTAGTAGTAGTTGCAGAAGTTGTTGTTGTAGTGTAGTAGTAGAAGTAGAGGCAGTAGTATTAGTGGTAGTAGCTATTGTAGTCATTGTAGTAGTTGTTGTAGTAGTAGTAGAAGTAGTGGTAGTAGTAGTCATAGTAGTAGAAGAAGTAGGAGTAGTAGTAGTAGAAGTAGTAGTAGTAGTTATACTTGTAGCAGTAGTAGTAACATTAGTTGGAGGAGTAGTAGTAGTAAGTAATACTTGTTGTTGAAGTAGAAGTCGCACTAGTAGTAGTAGTGCTAGTACTAGCTGTTGTAGCAGTAGTGGAAGTAATAGTTATGGTACTAGTAGTCTTATAAGCAGGAACAGTAGTGGTAGTAGTGGTAGTTGTAGTAGTATTAGATGCATTAGTAGTTGTAGTAGTAGTAGGTGTAGCATTAGTAGTAGTAGCAGGAGTAGTAGTAGCAATAGTTGTAGTAGTAGTAGTAGCAAAATCAATAGTGGCAATAGTAATAGTAGTAGTAGCAGCAGTCATTATTGTGGCAGCAGCAGCAGTAGCAGTGGTAGTAGTAGTAGTTATACTTGTAGTCATTGTTGTATTAGAACTAGTAGTTGTAATAGTAGTAGTAGCAAATATTGTGGTAGTAATAGAAGTGGGAAAAGTCGCAATAGTTGCAGTAGTACTAACAGTACCAGTTGTAGCTATAGTAGCAGTAGTAGAAGTAGTAGTAGTAGCCATTGTAGTAGTAGTAGTAGAAGGAGTAGCAGTAGTAGCAGCAATAGTCAGAGTAATAGTAGCAGTACCAGTAGTAGCTAAAGTAGTAGATGTAGTAGTGTTAATAGTGGCTATAGTAGGCATTGTAGTAGTATTAGCAGTAGTAGTAGAAGCAGCGCAGTAGTAGCAATAGTAGTAGTATTAGTGCTAGCAATAGTAGTAGTGGTATTAGTAGTAGCCATAGCAATAGTAGCAGCCATGGTAATAGTAAAGTAGTAGTATTTGAAGCAGTAATGTTAGTAATTATAGTAGTGGTAGTAGTAGTAGAAGCCTTAGTAGTTGCAGAAGTAGGAGCAAAATTAGTTGTAGTAGTTGTAGTAGTGGTGGTGGTAGAAGTGGCAGTAGTAGGAGCAAAATTTGTAACAGTAGTAGTAATGTAGTAACAGAAGTAGTAGTAGTAGTAGTAGTAGTAGTAGTGGTAGTAGAAGTGGCAATCGTAGAAGCAGAAGTAGCTGCTGAAGTAGTTGTGGTAAAAGTAGCAACAGTAGTGGTAGCGACCGTAGTAATAATAGTTGTAGTAGTAGCAGCAGACGAACTAGTAGTAGTAGGAGCAATTGTTGTTGTACTAGTAATAGTACTAGTAGTAGTAGTAGTAGTAGCAATAGTAGAAGTAGTAGCAGTAGTAGTAGCAGTAGTAGCATTTGCCATAGTAGTAGTAGTTGTAGTTATAGTAGCTGTAACAGTATAAGTAGCAGTCATAGAAGCAACAGTAGTCGCAGCAATCATGGTAGTAGTAGCAGTAGTTGTAGTTGTAGTACTGGTAGCAATAGTAGTTGTAGTAGTAGCCGCATTAAAATAAGAATTAGTAGGAGGAAGAACTTTTGTTGTCAAAATAAGTAGTAGGAGTAGTAGTAGTTGGAGCTGGAATATATGTAGTGGTAGTTGTAGTTGTAGTAGTAGTAGTAGAATTAATAGTTGTAATAGTAGTAGTAGTACTAGTATTAGCAGCAGTTGTAGTAGTAGTAGGGGTAGATGTAGTAGTAGTTGTAGTAGTACAGTTAGTAGTTGTAGAAGTGGTAGTATAAGTTGTAGTAGTAGTAGAGGTTGTTGTAGTAGTAGTAGTTGCAGTAGTAGTAGTAATAGTTATTGTTGTTGTTGTTTTTGTAGTTGGATCAGAAGAAGTAGAAGTAGAAGTAGTAATAGTAGTAGTAGTTGTTATTGTAATTGTATCAGAAGAGGTAGAAGAAGAAGAAGTAGTAGTAGTTGTTGTTATTGTAGTTGTATCACAAGAAGTAGAAGTGGCAGTAGAAGTTGTTGTTTTAGTAGTAGTAGTAGAAGTAGTTGTAGGAGTAGAAGGAGGTGTAATAGTAGCAGTAGAAGTAGTAGTAGTGGTATTAGCAGCAATAGTAGAAGTTTTAGTAATTGTTGTAGTAGTAGTAGTAATAGTAGTAGTAGCAATAGCAGTGGTAATAGTAGTAGTTTTAGTAATAGTAGTATTAGCAGCAGTAGTACTAGTAACTATAATGGACGTTGCTATAATAGTTGTAGTTGTTGTAGAAGTATTTGTGTTAATAGTTCTAGTTGCATTAGTAGTAGTAGTCGTGGTGGTGGTAGCAGCAGTAGTAGTAGCATCGCAGTAGCAACAGTAGTAGTAGCAGTTGTTATTGTAGTAGTAGTAGTGGCATTCGCGTTCGTAGTAGTAGTAGTGGCATTCGCGTTCGTAGTAGTAGTAGCAATAGCGATAGTGGCAGAACTTCAAATAATAGTATGGTGGCAATAGTAATTATTGTAGTAGTTGTAGTAGTAGTAGTAATAGTAGTAAAAGGAGCAGTAGCAGCAGCAGTAGTAGTAGCAACAGTAGCAGCAGCAGTAGCAGTAGTAATAATAGCAGCAATAGCAGGAGGAGTGGTAGTAGTAGTTATTTTTGTTGTTGTAGTAGTGGTAGTAGCAGTAGAAGTAGTAGTAGTTCTGGTAATAGTAGCAGTAGCAATAGAAGTAGGAGTAGGAATAGTAGTAGAAGTAGAAGTAGTAGTAGTAGTAGCAACAACAGCAGCAGTAGAAGTAGTAGTAGTAAGTGGAGTAGTAGGAGTCGGAGTAGTGGTAGAAGTAGTGGTGGTAGCAATAGCAATAGCAACAATGGTAGTAGTTTTTGTATTAGTGGTAGCTGTAGGCATAGTATTAGTAGTATAAGTTGTAGGAGTAGTATTATTGTAGGAGTGGTAATAGTAGCAGTAGTAGGAGCGGTAGTAGCAGTAGTGGGAGTAGTAGTAGTAGTAGAAGTCAGAGTACGGATAGTAACAACAGTAGTAGTCGTGGTTGTTGTAGCTGTGGTAGTTGTTACAACAGCAGTAGCAGTAGTAGTAGAAGTAATAATACCTGCAGTTTAAGTAGTTGTAGTAGTAGTAGTAGGGGTAGTAGTAGTAGTAGTTGGAATAGTAGTAGCCATAGTTGTAGTAGTTCTTGTAGTTGTATTGGTAGTAGTAGTAGTAGTAGTAATATTTGCAGTGGTGGTAGTAGTAGCAGCAGCAGCAGTTGTAGTACTGCTAGTAGTAGTAGTCATGGCAGCAGCAGTTGTACTACTACTAGTAGTAGTAGCAGTAGTAGTCATAGTAGTAGTAATAGTAATAGCAGCAATGATAGTCATAGTTGCAGTACCCGAAATAGTAATTGTAATAGTAGCAACAATAGTAGTAGTAGTGATAGCAGGAGTATTAGGATGAAGAGTAGTAGTAGTAGTAGTAATGGTAGTAGTAGTAGCAGTAAACAGTAATGGTAGTTGTAGTATGAGAAGTAGTAGGACTAGCAGTAACAGCAGCAGTAGTCATAAAATTTGTTGTTGTATTAGTATTGGTGGTAGTAGTAGTAGCAGTAGCAGTAGAGTTGTAGCAGTAGTCATAGTAGTAGTAGTAGTAGAGTAGTTGTACTCATAGTAGCAGTAGCAGTAGCAGTAGTTGTAGTAGCGGCAGTGATAGTGGTAGTAGTAGTAATTATTATTGTTGTTGTAAGACAAGTTGTAGTAAGACTAGCCATCGTAATATTAGTATAAGTAGTAGCAGTAGCAAAAGTTATAGTAGCAGCAGTAGACACAACAAGAGTACGAGTAGCAGTAGTAGGATCAGGAATTGTAGTTGGTGTAGCAAGAGTGGAAATAGGTGTAGAAGTAGTAATTATAGTAGAAGTAGGACAAGTTGGAGTAAGAGTAGTAATAGTAATTCTGCTGCTATTGCTGCTACTGCCATTATTACTACTACTACCACTAACACTACTGCTACTACTACTACTATTAGAACCACTACTCCTACTTCTACTATTGCTATTGCCACTGTTGCAGCTGCTACTTCAGCTAGTACTACTATTGCTACTATCACGACTACTACTGCTACTACTTTCTCTACTATTGCTACTATTACGACTACTATTGCTACTGCTTTCTCTGCTAGTGCTACTATTATGGCAACTGCTACTATTGTTGCAACTATTAATGCTACTATTGCTATCGCTGCAACTCTTGCTAGTGTTTCTACAACTGCTACTACTGCTACTGCTACTACTGCTATTACTAGTACTACTGCTACTGTTGTTCATACTGCCACTACAATGACTACTACTACTAATTCTACTATTACTATAACTGTTAATACTAGTACTACTACTACAAATATTACTACTACTACTACTTCGCTTGGAACAACAACAACTAGTACTACATTTCCTCCTACAGTTATTGTTGTTACTACTACTGCTACTGCTATTGCTACTACTACTGCTGCTATTGTTGCTTCTACTACTACAACAATAGCTACAACAACAACTACTACTACTGCTAGTACTACAATTACTACTACTACTACTACTATTATCACGACTACTACTACTTTTGATACTACTACTACTACTGCTGCTACTACAAACATTGCTACTTCTATTACAGCTACTTCTACTACTGCCACAACAACTACTATTACTATTGCTACTGCTACTCCTAACACTCCTATAACTTCAACTATTACTACTTCCACTACTCCTACTACAACTACATGCCTACAATGACTACTACAACAATAACTACTACCACTGCAACTGCTACAACTAATACTATTACAACTACTCCCACTACTACTCCTCCTACTTCCACTACAACTGCTACTACTCATACTAATAAAAAAACTCCAAACACTCCTACAACTGCTACATTGACTATGAGTATTGCTACTACTACTATTTCTACTATTACTACTAGCAGTACTACTACCGCTACTGCTACTATTATTGCTACTGCTGCTATTATTACTACTACTATTTATACTACTCGTACAAATTGCTACTATTACTATTACAACTACTCGAACTGCCACTACTAATACTAACACTACTACTACTACTACTACTAATCTTACTAGTAATACCTACAGTCCTACTACTTCTACCACCACTACTACTGCTTGTCCTGGCACTCCTACAACTTCTATGACTACAACTCCAATTCCAACTAATACAACTACTACTGCTGCTACTACTGCTATTATTACGACTACTCTTACTGCAACTACTGCTCCTACTACAACAACTACTACTACACCAAACACTACTGCTACTATTATCACTACTACCACTACTACTACTACTACTACTACTACTACTACTAATAATAATAATAATAATAAAAATAATAATAATACTAATACTACTACAACAACAACTACTACTACTTCTACTCCTGCTACTCCTACAACAACAACAACAACCCCTACTACGACTACAACTCCGACTACTACCCCTATCGCAACTAATACTACTACTACTACTGCTGCTTGTACTGCTATGGCTACTACTATTATCACTACTACCAATACTATTACTACGACTACAACAACAACAACAACAATTACTACTACTACTATACTACGCTATACTACCATCTTACTATTAGTGCATTTGCTACTAGTACATCTACTCCTATTACTGTTTTTTGCTGCAACTAATTCCAATACGACTATGGCCACGACTACTACCACCCCCCCACACCACCACACACAACTACTATCCTATTCCCATTCCTACTACTGATTTACTACTCTACCTTCCTCCTCTCTACTAATATTACTACCTACATTACTACTCTTATACTGCTGCTACTACTACCCACTCCTACCCTACGCAATGATACTACTACTATACTACTATGCTTCTACTACTCTCGTCTATCTACTACTACTAACCATAATACTATACTACTATATTATTACTACTACTACTCCACACTCTTATTACTACTACTACCCACTACTACTATTACAACAATAACAATAACCACTACAAGTACTACTACCACTACTACTACAACTCCTATTACTACTGCTGCTGCTGCTACTACCACTACAGCTACTATAACAGTAACAACAACCACTACAAGTACTACTACTACTATTATTCATACTCCTACTCCTACTACTGTTGCTACTACTACCACTACAGCTACTATAACAGTAACAACAACCACTACAAGTACTACTACTACTACTATTCATACTCCTACTCCTACTACTGTTGCTACTACTGCACCAACGCCAACTCCTATTGCTACAACTACTCCTACAACATCTACTACACCTACTCCTCCTACTACTACACCCATTATGACTCCTACTACAACTGTTACTACTTTTAGTATTATGACTAGTACTACTACTACTACTACTACACTCCTATTACTACTACTACACTCCTATTACTACTACAACTACTGCTGCTGCTACTGTTAATACTACTAGTACTACTACTACAACGACGACGACTACTGCTGCTACTGCTACTACTAGTACTACTATTACTACCACCACCACCACCATTGTTGTTGTAGCTACTACTGCACTATTACAACTACAGGTATTACTACTTCAACGACCACTTTACTACTTCTTCTATTCCAACAATTTATACAACAACAAGTACCAACACTACTACTATTGCTGCTGTTGCTACTTCTATCACAACTACAACTGCTACTACTTCTACGACTACTACGACTATTACTACTAGTACTACCACTACTACTATTACTACTACAACTACTACTACTACTTCTGCTACTAGTTCCCAAACTCTAACTCCTATAGCTTCAGCCACACCTACTACTGCAACTACTACAACAATAACTACTACTACTGCTACTATTATTACCACCACAAGAACTACTACTATTATTACCACCACAACTACTACTACTATTACTTCTTCTACTACTTCTATTACTAGTACAATTGCTACTACCGTTACTACCATTGCTACTCCTAATACTCCTACTATTGCTACTACTAATACTGCAAGAACTAGGCATACTACTCCAAACACTCCAACTACTACTGCGACTACTGTTGCTACTGCTATTACTACTACTATTGCAGCTACTAGTACTACTACAGCTGCTATTACTACTACTACCACCATCACCACCACCATAACTACTATTGCTGCTATTTTTGCTAATACTACTACTACTGCTATGACTACTACTCTGATTGCTGCCGCCACCACTACTGCTACTACTACGGCTAATTCCATTACAGCAGCTACTACTTCTCTACTACTGCCACTGTTAATACTACTACTACTCCTACTACAACTCCAACTGCGACTAATGCTCCAACTACTATTGCCACCTCCACTATAACTACGATTGCTCCTTATACTATTCCAATTCCAACTACTACTACTACTACTACTAATACTATTATTACTACTACTACTACTATTATTATTATTAGTAGTACTTCTACCACTACAACAACTACTACTTCTACTACTACTACTACTCAGCTATTACTAGTTCTACTACTTCTACCAAGATGACTACTACTACTACTAATAACACTATTGTTACTATTACTGCTACTATTGCTACAAGTACGACTACTACTACTTCTACTGCTTCCGCTACGAATACTGCCATTACTACTACTACTACCACTATTACAACTACTGCAAATACTACTATTACCCCTAATGCTACTTCTACTACTACTACTATTACCACTACTACAGGTAGTACCACTACTCCTAACACTCCAACTACTACTACTACTAAAGCAACTGCTGTTATTACAACTACTACTTTCGCTACTATAACAACTACTGCTACTACTGTTACTACTACAGCTGCTACTATGACAATTGCTACGTCTACTACTACTATTACACTTGCTATTACTACTACTACTACTCCTGCTAATAATACTACTACTACTAATATTAATGCCACTACTGGCACTACTTCTCCTACTACTACAACTACTACAACTACAACTACTACAATTCCAACTACTATAACTACTACAACTACTACTACAATTCCTACTACTACTACAAATACTACTACTTCTTCCACTACTACAACTACTATTCCAACTCCTACTCCTACAACTATTACTACTACTCCTGCTACTACTACTACTATTCCTACTCCTACTCCAACTCCTCCTACTAATATAACAACAATAACTGCTACTACAACAACTCCAACAACTACAACTAAAACTACTGCTCCTACTACAACTCCTACTACAGCTACTATTAGTTTTACTACCACAACTACTACTACTATTTCTACTGCTATTATTACTACTACAATGAATACTATAGCTACTACTACTACTAATACCAATATTAGTACTACGTATGTAACTGCCGCTACTGCAACTGCTAGTACTACTACTAATACTACTGCTGCTGCTGCTACTAATAATAATAATACTAATGCTCCTACTACTACTTCAACTACTGCTCCTATTGTTACTGCCTCCCCTACTGCTACAACGACTAATACTACTGCTATAACTACTTCACCTACTACCATAGTTACTACTACTACGACAACTACTACTACAACTACTACTATTGCTACTGCTAATGCCACTACTACTATCACTACAACTACTACCACTACTACAACAACAATTACTACTACCTCCACTACTATGATGACCACTACTACAACAACAATTACTACTACCTCCACTACTATGATGACCACTACTACAACAACTACTACTACCACCACCACTACTTCAACAACTACAACTCCTACTACTACTATGACAACTCTTACTAATATTACTACTACTCCCACTACTACAACAACAACAACTCCTATTACTAACACTACTACCACTACTACAACAATAATTACTACTGCTACTACTATTCCTACTACTACTACTACTACTACTCCCACTACAACAACAACAATAGCTACTTCTACAACAACAACAATAACTACTACTAATACTAATATTACTATAAATACAACAACAACAACAACTACTACTACTACAACTGCAACCTCTGCAACTACTACCATTCCTAGTACAAGTGCTACTACTAATACTACTATTGCTACACCTACTACAACTGCTACAACCGCTACTGCTACCATTGCTACTATTATTACAACTACTACAACTATTGTTACTCCTACTACTATTACAACTACTCCGAGAACTACTAGTACTGCTACTACAACTACTGCTACAACAACTCCAACAACTACAACTCCTACTACTACTCATACTACAACTTCGACTAATAATACTACTACTATTACCACAACAACAACAACTACTACTATTACTACTACTAATGCAACTGCCGCTCCTACAACAATTGCTACTACTAGAACAACTAATTCCACTACTAGTACTTCAAGTATTACTACAACTACTAATACTAGTACTACCACTACTGTTTCTACTACTACTACTCCTCCTCCCACATGAATAACTGCTACTACTGCAACTCCTACTAGTAGTACTACAACAACTTCAGCTCCTACTATAACTCCAACTCCACCATCTACTCCCACTACTACTCCAACTAATACAACTGCTACTACTACGACAACTAATACTACTACTACCAATACCACTACTAGTGCTTCTACGGCTGCTTCTACAACTACTTATACTATGACTACTACCACTACACTACTACTTCTATTACTAATACTTCCACTACAACTACTACTACCACTATTACTACTACTGCTACTCTTCCTACTACTGCTACAACTAGTACTCCTACTGCTACAACCACTACTACCCCCAATCCTATTACTACTGCTACTCCAACTCCTATTCCTACTATTACTCCTAATACTACTACAACTACTTCTACCACAACAACTACTATTACTACTATTACTATACTACCACTCCTCCTCCTCCTACTACTACTCCTAACACTCCAACTACTTCTAGTATGACTACTACAGCTACTACTAAGACTACTCCTCGAAATACTACTACTACTACTTTTACTACTACTACTCCCAACACCCCCACAATGTAATCAACTACAACTTGTACTATTGCAACCACTACAACACACTTACTACGACTACTGCTATGACAACTACTACTATAACAACAACAACTACTACTACTACTTTTACAACTACTCCTACTACTGCTACTCCTTGTTTTACTACGACTACTACTACTTATACTAATACTACTACTCGAAAAAAATCCTACAACAGCTATTGCTACTATTGTAACTACTACTACTATTCTTACTACTACTGCTCCTACTACTACTACCACGACTACTGCTACTTCTATTATTACTCCACTGCTAGTACTACTATGACTACAGCTACTACTGCTACGGCTACTACTACTACTAGTAGTACTACTCCTACTACAACTACTACGGCTACTACTATTCCTACTCCAACTCCTACTGCTACTACTACTAGCACTAATACTACACCTACTCCAACTATTACAACTCATACTACCACTATTGCTACTACTACAGCTGCTACTGCAACCACTACAACAAAAATAACAACAACTACAGCTGCTGCTACTACTACTACAACAACAACTACTACTACAACTACTACTAATCTTACTCTTACTCCTCCTACTACTACAACTAGCCCATTCAAAATCCTTCTGCTACTTCTACCCCAACTATTACTACTACCCCTACTCCATATACTACTATGCCTACTATTACTCCTACTCCAACTCCTACTAGTACTATTACAACAACTACTATTACCACTACTACCCCTACTACCACTATGACTTATACTATTACTACTACCACTATTGCTACTACCCGTACTACTACTACTAGTACTACAACTACTCCTCCTACTACTACTAGTACTACTACTACTACCACTACTGCTACTATTACTATTACTACTACTATTGCTACTGCTACTATGACTTCTACTACTACAACTATTACTACAACTATTGCTACAACTCTTGCTACTACTAATACTACTCCTACTGCTACTGCTACTGCTACTACCACTATTGATACTACTACTACCACCACCACCACCACTACATTTCCTACTACTATTACTACAACTGCTAATACTACTACTACAAAAATGGCGTACACGACTACTAGTACTATAACCACAACAACCAGACCACCACCACCACTACTCGACGACGACTAACAACGTGGTACTAAGACTATTATGCACAAACTATCCTATAAAAATAGTGCAACGCTGCTATTGCTTCTACTACTACTACTACTATCTCTACGACGACTGCGACTACAACAACTCTACGACTACTATTACACAACTGCTGCTTGCTCTACTATGACTTCTACCTAACTACTTTTCACTACCACTACAGCTACTAGCGACTTTAACTACTACTATACTACTGCTACTACGACTATTACTACCACCACTACTACTACTACTACTACTACTATGACTACTACTATACTACTACAACTATTGCTACTACAACTACTACTACTACTACTACTACAACAACTACTACTGCAGTTGCTGCTACTACTATTGCTACTCACACTACTACTATTCTACTACTACTCCTACTGATACTACTACTAATACTACCCCTACTCCAATTATTACAACTCCTACTACTACTACTACAGGTACTACTACTGCTACTACGCCTACTACAACAACAACAATTAACATAACTAATGCTATAGCTGCTACTACTACTATTCCAACTCTTACTTCTACTCTGCTACTAGCTCTACGCCAACTCCTTCTGCTACTTCTACCCCGATTACGACAACTACCCCTACTCCATCTCCTACAACACCTACTACTACTCCAACTACTGCTAGTAATACTCTTGCTACTACTACTACTATGACCACCACCACCACTACTACTTCTATTACCACTACTGCTACTCCTACTATTACAATTGCTACTGCCACTACCACCACCACCACCACCACCACCACCACCACAACCACCACCACCACTACTACCACTCCTACTACTACTCCTCCTCCTCTAACTCCTACTCCTACTCTAACTCCTACTACTACCACTACTACTAATACTACCCCTACTCCAACAATTCCAACTCCTACTACTACGCAACAACAACTGCTAGTACTAGTACTAGTACTGCCACTATTCTTACTTGTACTTCTCCTACTGCTACTACTAGCCCAACTCCAACTCCTACTGCTACTTCTACCCCAACTAATACTACTACCCCTACTCCATCTGCTACTATGCCTACTACTACTCCTACTCCAACTGCTACAGCTGCTATTGCTGCTACTACTACATTGCTACTTTCGCTACTAATACAACTAGTACTACTACTACTACTACCACGACTACTACTAGTAGTAGTAGTAGTAGCAGTACTACTACTACTACTAACACTTCTACTACTTCTACTAGTACAATTGCTGCTGCTACTACTACTACAACTACTTTGACCTACCACTACTAATATTAACACTACAACTACTACTACTTTGACCTACCACTACTAAAACTAACACTACTACTACTACTACTGCTGTTACTTCTACTACTACGACCTTGATTACTAATACTACTACTACTTCTACCACTACTACTACTACTACTATTGCTACTTTACTAAAAGTGCAACTGTTGCTACAACTAAAACTATAACCACTACTAATACTTCTAATACTACAACTATTACCACTACTATTATTACAGCTGCTACTTCTGCTGCTACTACTACTACTACAACAACTACTACTATTGCTACTACTATTACAACTACTACTCCAACTATTAGTACAATAACAACTACTACTACTAGTACTTCTACTTCAACTTCTAGGACAACTGCTATAGCTACTATTCGAAATGCCACTATTGCTGCTGGTTCAACTTCCGTTGCTATTGCTGTGGCTCCTATTACTTCTAGTACTACTACTCCTATAACTCATACAACCCCTGCTAACACCACTCCTACTTGAACTCCTATTGCTATTACTACTCCTTCAACTCTGACTACCTATACTCCAATTACTACATCTCCAACTATGACTCCTACACCAACTCATACTACTACCATTGCTGCTACCTCTAAAACTACTAGTGCAACCATAGTAACAACAATAATAATAACAACAACAACTACTACAACTACTGCTACTCCCACTCCAACTAGTACTACTCCTACAACTACTCGTAATCCAGCCCCTACTACTACTACTACTACTACTATAGTTGCTGCAACTACTGCTATAACTACTATCGCTACTATAACTTCTGTTGTTGCTACTAATACTACTACTAATATCGCTAGCACTATTGCTACTACTCCTACTACTCCTCCTCTTCCTACTACCGCTACTCCACGTACTCCAACTACTACTCTTACCCCAAATCCTACTACTACTGCAACCCCTATTCCAACTATTACTCCTACTCCTACTACTACTACTACCACAACAACAACAACTACGATTATTACTATACAACAGCTCCTACTACTACTACTCCTTAAACTCAAAACTACTTCTAGTACTACTAATACTTCTACTACTATGATTACTACTCCAAGTACTACTACTACTCCTACTACTACTCCTCCTCTTAACACTCACACAACTTGAGCTACTACTGCTCCAACTACTACTACTACTACTAAACTCCTATTATGACTATTGCTACTACAACTACTACTACTACGAAAACAACAACTACTACTCCTACACCACCTACTACTAATAATCCTACTTCTACTATGATCACTACCACTACTACTCCTCCTAACACTCCCACAACTTGAGCTACTACTGCTCCTACTATTGCTACTACTCCTAAACTCCTATTATGACTATTGCTACTACAACAACTACTACTACGAAAACAACAACAACTACTCCTACTCCACCTACTACTACTAATCCTACTTCTACTATGACCACTACCACTCATACTAATACTACTACTCCAAACATTCCTACAATAAATACAACTACTACTATTACTGCAACAACTACTACTATAGCTGCTACTACTACTACTACCACTACCACTACTACTATTACTGTTGCTACTGCTACTACTAATATGAGTACTACTACCACTAATACTACTACTACTAATACAATAACTATTCCTACTACTACAACTACTACGACTTCTCCTACTCCATCTCCTACTCCTAGTATGAAGGCTACTAATACTACTCCTACTCCAACTGTTACAACTCGTACTATAACTACTGCTACTACTACTACAACTACTATAACTACTACTGTTGTTGCTACTACTACAACTAGTACTACCACCGCTACTACTTCTACTACTACTACAACTACTACAACCACTATTCTTACTCTTACTCGTCCTACTGCTACTACTAGCTCGACCCCAACTTCTTCTACTACTTCTACTCCAACTACTACTACTACCCCTGCTCCATCTATTACTACGTCTACTACTACTCCTACTGCAACTCCCACTACTACTACAACTGCTGATGCTACTACTAGTACTACTACTGTGACTACCCCAACTACTAGTACTAGTACCACCACTACTACTACTAATACAACAACTACTACTACAACAACAATAACCACTACTACTACTACTGGTACAATTGTTACTAATACTACTCCGTCTACTACTAGTACTGATACTAACAGTACTACTACTACAACAACAATAACTACTACTACTAATACTAACACTACTACTACTTGTAACACTCCTATAACTTCTGTGACTACCTACTACTCCTACCACTCCTACAAGTCTTACCACTACTACTACTTCTACACTCCTACTACTACTACTACTTCTACTACTACAACTCTTATGGCTATTCCTCCTACTACAATTACTCTTACCACTGCTACTACTACTTCTACTACTCATACTAATACTACTACTAAAAACACTCTGACTACCACTACAAGCACGAATACTGCAACTATTAATACTAATACAACAACAAATACAACTACTACTTCTGCAACTACTGCTGATGCAATTGCTACTACTAGTACTTTTACTACTACGACTACTACTACTAGTTCTACGGCTATTACTACTACTTTACTACTAGTGTGACTATTGCTACAACTAAAATTGTAACTACCACGAATACTACTACTCATACTACTACTACTACCGCTGCTACTCCTACTACTATAACTATTACTATTATAATACTACTACTACTACTACTACATTTGCTGCAACTACTGCTACTACTACTATTGCTACAACTACAACTACGACTACTGTTGTTGCTGCTACTAAAACTTCAACTAATATTTCTACTACTATTACAACTACAACTACTTCTCCTATTACAATTACCACTACTACTACAACTACTACTATAACTAATAATACTTTTGCTACTACAACAACTGCTAGTACGAGTATTACTACTACTTCACCACTATTACTGCTACTTCTACTACTACTACTTTTTCTACTTCTACTATAATTACTACAACAACTGCTACTACTACTATAGCTACAACTACTACTACTACACCTACCACTGCTACAATGGCTACTGCTACTACAACTACTACCGCTATCTCTACATCTACTACTACAACTACTGCTGCAGCTACTAGTACAACTGCTACAAAAACAAATACTACTTTCGCTACTAATACTACTACTACAACAATAAATACTACTTCTACTATGACTTTTACAACTAGTTCTTCTATAACAGCTACTACTACTACCTCCACTTCTACTACTATTATAACTATTGCTATTGCTATATCCGCAAAAACTACTACTACTGCTAATACTTCTACAACTATCACTTTTGCTACTACTTCTACCACTATTATGGCTACAGCTACTACTAATACTTTTTCGACTACTACTACTACTACTACTACTACTACGTCTATTACAATAACCACTACTATTACTACTACTATTACTACTACTGCTATTACTTCTACTACAACTAGCAACACCACTTTTGTAACAACTACTGCTACCTGTACTACTACTACTACTACTATTGCTACTACTATTGCTACCACTGCTACTACTACTTAGCTACAACTGCTATTGCATTGACTTTTACAATAACTACTACTACTATGACAACTACTACTACTCCTACTATTGCTTCCATTACTACTTATATTTTAACTACTACTAGTACCACTACAGCTGCTACTATAGCTACTTTTGTTGCTACTACCGCTACAACTACTAACAAGGCTGCTACTACAACTATGACTTTTGCTACTACAACTACTACTACACTAACAACTACTACTACTGTTGCAATACTACTAATACTACTGCTATTGCTACCACTGCTGCAATAGCTACTATTGCTACCACCATTGCTTCTACTACAACAACTACTACTACTACTACTACGATGAGAACTACTACTACTACTACAACTACTACTACTAGAATAACAAGAACTACTTCTACTGTTGCTATTACCAATACTGCCACTGTTGTCGCTATTGCTACTAGAACTGCAACTACACCTACTCCTAATACTTCTGCTACTACTGCTACTACTACTACTGCTATATCTACTACTATTATTATTACTACAACTACTATTGCTATTTCTGCTAGTAGAAGTACTATTGCTACTTCTATTACCAGTAGTAGTACTACTACTAGTGCTATTGTTGCTATATATGCTACTACTGCTGTTACAACTATTTATCTTACTATTACTAATACTACTATGGCTACGACTTTTACTACTAATACAACAACTACTACTTCTGCAGCTACTACGACAACTACTACTACCACTACTAATGCTACTACTTATGTTGCAACTACAGCTACTGCTTCTACTACAACAACTACTACTATTGCTACTACTACTAGTACTACTACTATTGCAAGTACCACTGCAACAACAACGATTACTACTGCTACTACTACTACTACTACAACAACAACTTCTACCACTACTCCTATGTCTACTACTTTTCATACTACTATTACTATTGTGACTACTTTTTTTACCACAACTACTGCGACTGCTACTGCTATCACTACTGCTGCTACTAATACTACTACTAGTATTATGCCTAATATAACCATGACTACTACTACAACAACAACTATTACTTCTTCTACTCTTACAACTTCTACTACTACAACTATGACTGCTAATACAACTACTTTTGCTGCTACTGCTACTATAGCTACCACTGCTATGACTGTAGCTATTATCAATACTACTGCTACAACTGCAACTACTACTACGTCTACTATGACCACTAATACTACTAATGCTGCTACGACTACCATAAGCGCTACCGATGCTGCTCCAACTACTACTACTACCACTGCTGCTGCTACTGCTACTAATTATAATAGTACTACTAATGATGCTGCTGCTGTTACTACTACTACCACTTCTGCTACAATAGCTACTGCTACTACTTCTCCAACTACCACTTCTTCTACTACTAATACTGCTACTGCTACAGCAGCTATTAGTGTTACGACTACTACAATGACTACAGCAACTACTACTGGTACTGCTACGATTACTGCTACTACTAATACTACTACAACAACTACTACCGCTATTGTGGATGTTACTACTACTACTTCTTCTTTTGTTGTTGCAGATGTTGCTACTACTACTCCTCCTGCTGTTGCTGCTGCTCTAACTACTATTACTAGCAATACTACTACTACTATTGTCGCTAATGCTACTACTGTTTCTACTACTACTACTACTAATATCGCTTATACTACTACTACTATTTCTACTATTACTACTATTGCTGCTAATACCTCTTCCACTACTATTGCTACTGCTTCCGTAGCTACTACTACTGCTACTACTAATACTTTTAACGCTATTACTATTATCGGTACTACGACTACTACTACTATACTTACTTCTTCTCCAGCTACATTGATTGCTACTATTAATGCTACAGCTGGTACTACTACTATTCTCCTACTTCTCCAACTACTACTTCTCCTGAAACTACTGCTACAAATACAATTAATGGTGCCGCTGCTACTGTCACTGCTTCTACTACTACTACGAATACTACTACTACCACCACCACCACTACTCTTACAACAATTGTTGCTACAGCTGGTGGTGGTGCTATTTCTACTACTACTTCGATTACAGCTACTGCTACTACTACTACCATCAATACTACTACTAGTACCACTACTACTACTATTACAACACCAATAAGTATGATAACAACTACTACTACTCCAACAACTACTACTACTTCAACCATTACTACAACTAATCTTATTGCTACTCCTACTCGTACTCCTCCTACTACTACTACAATAACAACAACTACTACACCTCCTACTACAACTACTAATACAACTATGATAACAAAAAGAACAACAACAACTACTACTAGCACCATTGCCACAGCTGCTCTTACAACGACAACTGCTACTACTATTGCTGTTGCTGCTGCGGCTATTTTTGCCACTCCTACTACTATTACTACGACAACTACTTCTACTACTATTGCTACTACCACAGCTACTACCGCTAGCACTATTCCTACTCCTGCTCCTACCACCACTACTACTACTGCTGCTGCTGCTACTACTACTACTGCTATTACTATTACTATTAATACTACTACTATTGCTACTACCACTAGTGCTGCTACTGTTACTACTACTACCACTACCACTACTATTGTTACTATTACTACTACTGCTACAACTAGCACTGCTACTACTATTGTTACTATTACTACTACTACTACAACCACTACAATTGCAGCAAGTACTACTACTACAGTTAGTAATACTACTATTGCTACTTCTACCCCTACTACTACTCTTCTTCTTGAACCTATTCCTACTACTACTCTGACTCCAACTACCTCTACTACTACTACTATCACTAGTTCTACTGCTGCTACTACTAATACTGCAGCAACTACTTTTGTGCCTATTACTACCACTTCTTCTTTTGCTACTAATACTACTACTACTATTATCACTCCTACCATTGCTTCTACCACTACTACTACTACAACAACTGCTACTACTGCTACTATTCCCACTAATAGTATTGCTCTACTACTATTTATACTACTTCTACTATGACTATAATAACTACTACTACCTCTACAACTACTGATACTACTGCTACTGCTACTACTACTACTACAACTACAACAAGTTCTCTTACTGCTGCTACAAGTACTAGTACAACAATACTACTTCTGCTAATGATACTATTACTGCTACTTCTACTACTATAACTTTTGCTACTATTATTATTGATACCCACTACTACTACCACCACTACTATTATTGATACTACTGCTACTACTACCACTACAACTGCAACTACTACAACCAGTACCACTTTCGTTGTTGCTAATGCTACTACTGCTGCTTCCCCTACTACTACTACTACTACAACAACAACTACTACTACCACTACTTCTTCAACTACTACCACAACTACTACATCTACTACTACGACTGCTACTGCTACTACTACTATGGTTGGTAATATTACTACTGCTACTGGTGCTGCTGTTGCTGCTGCTACGACTATGATAACTAGTACTACTAATACTACAACACCCACTATCGTTGCTGTAGCTGCCACAGTCTGCTATTACTGTTGTGGTAGCTACTACTACTATTAATACTACTTCTTTTGTAACTACTGCTACTACCACATCTATTGCAACAACTAGCACTACCGCATTTACTACTACTAGTAGTACTACTACGTCTTTTGCTATTATTGCTCCTAATACTGTTATTGCTACTAATAAAACTACTGCTATTGCTACAACTTCTACTGTAGCTATGACTACTACTACTACGACTAATACTGCTGTTGCCACTATTACTGCTGCTGCTACTACTGCTACTAGAGCAACAACTACTACTACTATGACAACAACGACAATAACTACTACTATAATAATAATAACAACTACGACTACTACAAATGCTAGGGCTGCTACTACTACTGCTGCTGCTGCTACCACAGCTACTACTACGGCTATAGCTACTATTAGTACAACTACAACAACTGCTACTACTACAACCATAACTACGGCTATGGATACTAGCATTGTTACAATTAGTATGAGTAGCACTATGGCTAATGCTACTACTACTACTATTACTGCTACTATTACTATTACGACTACTTTGGTTACAACAACTTTTACTAGTATAACTACTAATACTACTTGAACTATTACCATTGCTTCTTCTACTACTACTACTTCTACTTCTACTTCTTCAACTATTACTACTCCACCTCCAACTATGACTACTCCAACTTCTGCTACTACAACGACTACTACTACTACTGCTACAACTACTACCACTACTACAACTACCGCTTCTACTACTACTACCACAAAAACAACTACTGCTACTCCAACTACTATCACTACTATGACCACTACTAGTACTACAACTACTACTATTTCTACAACAACAATAGAAACTACTACTACTACTCCTTCTGCTCCTACTACTACTACCAATACTTCTACTACTACTTCTTCAATAGCAACAACTTCTAGGACAACTGCTTCCTCTACTACTACTACAACTACTGCTACTATTTCTGCTCCTACTCCTAAAAGAACTGCTTCCATTACTTCACATAATAGTATTATTACAACTAGTACTAATTATATTACTGGTACTGCTACCACTACTACTACTATTGCTACTACTATTACTACTTCTGCTACTAATACGAGAACAACAACAACTACTACTTCTGCTACTAATACGAGAACAACAACAACTACTACTTCTGCTACAAATACAACTGCTGCTACTACTGCTACTACTACTATGACTACTAGTGCTGCTGGTACAACTATCACTACTACTGCTGGTACAACTACCACTACTACTGCTACTGCTACTGCTACTAGTAATACCTCTGCAGCTAGTAATATAGCTACTATTACTACACTAACACTAGAACTATTACTGCAACTACTACTACAAGCACTGCTACTATTCTAACAACTACTGCTATTAATACTACCACTGTTACTACTACCACTACTACTATTACTACTATGACAACGACTCCTATTGTTACTATTACTACTAATACAACTACTTCAATTTCTACTACTTGTACTACTAGTATTATGACTACAACGACTACTGCTACTGCTATAACTACTACTACTTCTGCTACCATTACTGCTACAACAAGTATTACTACTGCTGCTACTATTACTACTACTATATCTGCTACCACTACTACCAATAATAATACTACTGCTAGTACTACTACTACAACCACTACTGTCACCATTGTTGCAACTACAGCTACTAAAAACTATTACTACCAATACTACTACTGTTGCTACTACTACTACCACTACTATTACTACTAATACTACGAGTACTACTACTATTGTTGCAACTACTACTACGGCTTCACTACTAATAATATTACTACTACTACTACTACAACAACAACAACTACTACTACTACTACTACTATTGTCGTTGCTTCTACAGCTACTACTGCTGTTGCTGCTGCTGTTGCTGCTTGTACTACTATTTCTACTACTAATACTACTACTATAAGAAAAACTACTACTATTAAAACTAGTACAACTACTACTACCACTTCTGCTACTAAGATTACAACAACAACTACGACTACTACAATTGCTACTGCTAAAATGCTACTGCTACTACTACTTCTCCTATTGCAACAATTGGTACTACTACTACTACTACTACAACAGCTACTACTGCTATGGCTACTACTACTTCTCCTAGTACAACTACAAGTACTATTAATAGTATTATGACTACTATTGCTGCTTTTATTACTGCTACTTCTTTTGCTACTACTATTACTGCTACAATGACTAATGCTATCGCTACTACTGCTGCTACAATTACTACTACTACGACTACTACTGCTGCTATGACACTACTACTAATACTACTACTACAATTGATGTAGCGACTACTACTATTACTAGTACTTTTGCTAGTACTGCTACTATAACTAAGACTATAACTACTACAATAACTTTTACTCCTACTATTGCTTATACTGCTACTAATAGCACTACTATTACTAGTACAACTACTACTTTCGCAACTACTACTACTACTAGGGCTACCACTACAATAACTACTACTACCACTACTTCTCCTACAACAACAACAACTAATACTACTACTACTATAATAACTACTGCGACTTCTACTACAACTTCTGCTCCTACATCCACTAGTACTACTACCACTACTATAATGGCTACTGCTTCAATGGCTACTACTGCTACAACTCCTGCTACTGCTACTGCTACTACTACTACTCCAAGTACTACTACTAGTACTACTACTACAATTACTTCTACGACTAACAATACTACTACTTCAACACTACTATTACTAACACTAATACTACTATTACTATTACTATTATGATGACTACTGCTATTGATACTTTTACTTCTGCTACTGATGTTTCTGCTACGATGACTACTACCACCACAATTGCAGCTACTACTACTGCTACTACTGTTAGTAATGCTACTATTGCTACTTCTATGCCTACTACTACTCCTTTTCTTGCACCGATTCCTGCTACTACTCAGACTCCTACCACTTCAACTACTACTATCACTATTTCTACTATTACTACTACTAAAACTGCAACTACTTTTGCTCCTATTACTACTATTTCTTGTTCAGCTACTAATACTACTACAACTACTCCTATTACCACCACTACTATTGCTTCTGCCACTACTACAACTACTACAATAACTGTTGCTACTACTACTCCCACTAATGCTACTACTCTACTACTACTTATACTACTTCCACTACTACTGCAATAACTACCTCTACTTCTACAATTGTAGCTACTACTTCTACAACTACAACAAGTTCTCCTACTACTGCTACTAATACAACTACTACTAATAATACTACTACTAATGATACTATTACTGCTACTTCTACCACTATAACTACTACTGCTGCTATTATTGACACTACAATTACTACTACCACTACAACTGCAACTACTACAACCAGTACCACTACGGTTGCTGCTAATTCGACTACTTTTGCTTCTCCTACTACAACTGCTACTACTACTGCTACTACTACTACAACTACTACTACTACTAGCATCACTACTTCTACTACAACTACCACAACTACTACATAAACTGCTACTACTACTACTATGGCTGGTACTACTGCTACTGTTGCTGCTACTGCTATGATCACTACTCTTACTAATACTACTACACCCACTATCGTTCATATTGCTAATAGTGCTATTACGGCTGCGGCTATTATTGCAGCTACTACTACTACTTCTCCTGCAACTACTACTACTGCCACAACTACTACAACAACTAGCACTATCGCAACTACTGCTAGTTGTACTACTGCTACTACTTCTACTGCTGCTGCTACTAATACTACTATTACTACTACTATAGCTGTTGTTATTGCTACAACTACTACTAAGGCTACGGATGCTACTACCACTACTAATACTATTGTTGCCACTGCTACTACTACAACAACAACTACTTCTACTATGACAACAACAATGACAATAACTACTACTACAACAACAACAACTTCTACTACGACGACAACAATGACAATAACTACTACTACAACAGCTACTACTATTACGACTACAAATGCTACGACTGCTACTACTACTACTTCTATTACTATCACTGCTAGAAATTCTGCTATAGCTACTATTAGTACTACTATGACAATTGCTGCTACTACTACCACAACTACAATTGTGGCTACTAGTACTATTAAAATTAGTACCATTAGTACTATGACTACTACTACTACAAGTGTAACTACTACTACTGCAACTGCTACTATTGCTACTTCTTCTTCTCATACTACAACTACATATACTAGTATTATTACTACTATAACTACTACTATAGTTTCTACTACTGCTACTTCTCCTACTACTACTAATACTGCTACAACGACTAATGCAACCTCTGCTACTACTGCTACAATTGCTACTACTACTACTACTATAGTTGCAATGACACAACAACTACCACTGCTGCTACTATAATTGCTGTAGCTACTACTGCTTCTACTGCTAGTACCTCTGCGAGTACTACTACTATGACTACTACTATAGCTTCTACTACTGCTACGTCTCCTACTACTACTAATACTGCTACGATGACTAATGCAACCTCTACTACTACTGCTACAATTGCTACCACTACTACTATAGTTGCAATGACACAACAACTACCACTGTTGCTGCTATAATTTTTTTAGCTACTACTACTTCTATTGCTAGTACCTCTGCTAGTATGGCTACTACTACTAATTCTATAACTACTACAGCTACTATTGCTTCTACTGCTACTAATAGAATTTCTATTTCTACTATAATTGCTACTTTTGCTACTACTATGGCCACCACTACAACTACTACTATCACTACTTCTCCTACAACAACAACAACAAATACTATTACTACTATAATAACCACTGCTACTTCTACTACTACTTCTACTCCTACATCCACTAGTACTACTACTACCATAATAACTACTGCTACAATGGCTACTTTTGTTACTACTCCTACTACTACTAATACTACTACTACAACTACTACTACTACTTAAAATACTACTACTAATACTGCTACTACAGTACTACTATTACTAATACTAATATTACTGCTATAGCTACTTCTAGTTCTACTACTGCTATTTCTGCTACTACTACAACTGTTGCCACTACCATTACTACTGCCACTACAATTGTAACTACTACTGCTGCTACTACTATTAGTAATACTACTATTGCTACTTCTACCCCTACTGCTACTCCTTTTCTTGCACCTATTCCTACTACTACTCCGATTCCTAATACTTCTACTATTACTACTATCACTACATCTACTAGTACTACTACTACTGCAATTACTTTTGCTCCTATTACTACTACTTTGCCTTCTGCTACTAATACTACTACTACTAAGCCTATTACCACTACTACTGCTGCTTCTACCACTTCCACTACAGTACAACAACTGCTACTACTACTACTCCCACTACTGCTACTTATAATACTTCCACTACTACTACAATAACTCTACTACTTCTACAACTGCTGCTACTACTGCTGCTGCTACTACTACTACTAAAACAAAGACAAGTTTTCCTACTTCCACTATTAGTACTACTACTACTAATACTACTATAACTAATGATACTATTACTGCTACCTCTATAACTATAACTACTATTGCTGCTATTATTGATACTACTGCTACAACTATCACTACAACAGCAACTAGTACAACTAGTACCACTACTATTGCAGCCAAAGCTACTGCTGCTGCTTCTCCTACTACTACTACTACCACCACCACCACCACTTCTACTACTACTTCTACTGCAACTACTACATTTACAACTACTATTGCTACTGCTACTACTACTACTGTGGCTGGTACTGCTGCTGCTATGATAACTACTATTACTAATACTACCACACCCACTATGCCGCTATAGCTACTATTGCTATAACTGTTGCTGCTATTATTACTGCTTCTACTACTACTTCTTCTGCAATTACTACTACAATGTCATCTACTGTAACAACTAGCACTTCGGCAACTACTACTACAAGGACTACTACTACTACGTCTGATACTGTTGCTACCAATACTGTTATTACTACTACTACAACGGCTATTATTGCCATAACTACTAGTATGGCAATGGTTGCTATTGCTATAACTACTATTGCGGCAACTACTTCAACTACTACTACTACTACAACAACAATAACTACTACTACTACTATGATAACAACAACGATAATAACCACTACTACAACAACTACTACTACTACAATAACTACTACCACTGCTTCTACTACTGTTATAGCTACTATTAGCACTGCTATGATAATTGCTTCTACTACTACCAGAACTACAGCTGCAGCTACTAGCACAGTTAAAAATAGTACCATTAGTACTACGGATGGGACTATTATTACCACCACAACTACTACTACTATTACTTCTTCTACTACTTCTATTACTAGTACAATTGCTACTGCTACTACTAATACTGCAAGAACTAGGCCTACTACTCCTAACACTCCAACTACTACTGCGACTACTGTTGCAACTGCTATTACTACTACTATTTCAGCTACTAGTACTACTACAGCTGCTATTACTATTACTACCACCATCACCACCACCACTACTACTATTGCTGCTGCTATTGCTAATACTACTACTACTGCTATGACTACTACTCTGATTGCTGCCGCCACCACTACTGCTACTACTACGGCTACTTCCATTACAGCAACTACTACTTCTCTACTACTACCACTGTTAACACTACTACTACTCCTACGACAACTCCAACTGTGACTAATGCTCCAACTACTATTGCCACCTCCACTATAACTATGACTGCTCCATATACTATTCCAATTCCAACTACTACTACTACTACTACTACTACTAATACTACTATTACTAATACTACTACTATTATTATTAGTAGTAGTACTTCTACTACTACTACTACTCAGCTATTACTACTTCTACTACTTCTACCAAGATGACTACTACTACTACTAATAAGACTATTGTTACTATTACTACTGCTATTGCTGCTAGTACGACTACTACTACTTCTACTGCTTCCGCTACGAATACTGCTATTGCTACTACTACTACCACTACTACAACTACTACAAATACTACTATTACCCCCAATGCTACTTCTACTACTACTACTACAACTACTACTACAAGTACTACCACTACTCCTAACACTCCAACTACTACTACTACCAAAGAAATTGCTGTTATTACAACTACTACTTTCCCTACTATAACGACAACAACTACTACTACTGTTACTTCTACAACTGCTACTACGACAACTGCTACTCCTACTACTACTATTACACTTGCTATTACTACTACTACTGCTGCTAATAATACTACTACTACTAATATTACTGCCACTACTGGCACTACTTCTCCTACTACTACAATTACTACAACTACTACAACTACAACTACTACAATTCCAACTACTACAACTACTACTAATACTACTACAATCCTACTACTACTACAAATACTACTACTTCTTCCACTACTACAACTACTATTACAACATCTACTATTATTCCAACTCCTACTCCTACTACTATTACTACTACTCCTGCTACTACTACTACTATTCCTACTACTCCAACTCCTCCTACTAAAATAACAACAATAACCGCTACTACCACAACTCCAATAACTACAACTAAAACTACTGCTCCCACTACAACTCCTACTACAACTACTATTAGTTTTACTACTACAACTACTACTACTATTTCTACTGCTATTATTACTACTACAATGAATACTATAGCTACTACTACTACTAATACCAATATTACTACTACGTATGTAACTACCGCTACTGCAACTACTAGTACTACTACTAATACTGCTGCTGCTGCTGCTAATAATAATAATAATACTAATGCTCCTACTACTACTTCAACTAGTACTCCTATTCTTACTGCCTCCCCTATTGCTACAACGACTAATACTACTATTATAACTACTTCACCTACTACCATAGTTACTACTACTATGACAACTACTACTACAACAACTACTATTGCTACTGCTAATGCCACTACTAATATTACTACAACTACTACCACTACTACAACAACAATTACTACTACCCCCACTACTATGATGACCACTACTACAACAATTACTACTACCACCACCACTACTTCAACAACTACAACTCCTACAACTACTACGACAACTCCTACTAATATTGCTACTACTCCCACTACTACAACAACAACAACTCCTATTACTACCACTACTACCACTACTACAACAACAATTACTATTGCTACTACTACTCCTAGTACTACTACTACTACTACTCCCACTACAACAACAACAATAGCTACTACTACAGCAACAACAATAACTACTACTAATACTAATACTACTATAAATACAACAACAACTACTGCTACTACTACTTCAACTGCAACTTCTACAACTACTACCATTCCTAGTACAAGTGCTACTACTAATACTACTATTGCTACACCTACTACAACTGCTACAACTGCTACTGTTACCGCTGTTACTATTATTACAACTACTACAAATATTGTTACTGCTACTACTATTACAACTACTCCGAGAAGTACTAGTACTGCTACTACAACTGCTGCTACAACAACTCCTACTACTACTCATACTACAACTTCGACTAATATTACAACTACTATTACCACAACAATAACAACTACTACTATTACTACTACTAATGCAACTGCCGCTCCTACAACAACTGCTACTACTAGAACAACTAATTCCACTACTAGTACTTCTAGTATTACTACAACTACTAATACTAGTACTACCACTACTGTTTCTACTACTACTACTACTCCTCCCACACGAATAACTGCTACTACTCCAACTCCTACTAGTAGTACTACAACTACTTCAACTCCTACTATAACTCCAACTCCACCATCGACTCCCACTACTACTCCAACTAATACAACAACTACTACTACGACAACTAATACTACTACTACTACCAATACCACTACTAGTGCTTCTACGGCTACTTCTACTACTACTACTACTATGACTACTACCACTACACTACTACTTCTATTAGTAATACTTCCACTACAACTACTACTACCACTATTACTCCTACTGCTACTCTCCCTACTACTGCTACAACTAGTACTCCTACTACTACAACCACTACTACTGCAAATCCTATTACTACTGCTGCTCCAACTCCTATTACTACTATTACTCCTACTACTACTACAACTACTACTACGACAACAACTACTGTTACTACTATTACTATACTACCACTCCTACTACTACAACTACTCCTCCTAGTACTCCAACTACTTCTAGTACGACTACTACAGCTACTACTAAGACTACTACACCAACTACTACTACTACTTTTACTACTACTACTCCTAACACTCCCACAACATGACCAACTACAACTCATACAATTGCAACTACTACAAGACACTTACTACAACTACTGCTACTACAACTACCACTATAACAACAACAACAACAACTACTTTTACAACTACTCCTACTACTACTGCTACTCGTTTTACTATGACTACTACTACTTATACTAATACTACTACTCCAAATAATCCTATAATAGCTACTCCTACTATTGTAACTGCTACTACTATTCTTACTACTACTACCACTACTACTGCTACTTCTATTATTACTCCTACTGCTAGTACTACTATGACTACAGCTACTACTGCTACTGCTACTACTACTACTACTAGTACTACTCCTACTACAACTACTACGGCTACTACTATTCCTACTCCAACTCCTACTGCTACTACTACTAGTACAAATACTACACCTACTCCAACTATTACAACTCATACTACTACTATTACCACTACTACTGCTACTAACACTATGACTTATACTATTAGTACTACCACTACTACTACTACCCCTACTACTACTACTAGTACTACTACTACTACACCTACTACTACTAGTACTACTACTACTACCACTACTGCTACTACCACTATTACTACTACTATTGCTACTACTACTACGACTTCTACTACTACAACTATTACTACAACTACTGCTACAACTCTTGCTACTACTACTATAACTCCTACTGCTATTGCTGCTGCTACTACAACTATTGCTGCTACTACTACCACCACCACCACCACTACATTTCCTACTACTACTGCTACAACTGCTAATACTACTACTACTATTGCTACTACTACTACTAGTACTACTACTACCACCACCACCACCAACACCACTACTACTGCTGCCGCCGCCACCACCACCACTACTACTACTACGACTACTACAACTTGTACTAATACTATGACTCCAAACTATCCTAAAATAACTATTACAACTACTGCTATTGCTACTACTACAACAACTACTACCTCTACTACAGCTACTACCACAACTGCTACTACTACTATTACTACTACTGCTGCTACTACTACTATGCCTTCTACTACTGCCACTACCACTACTGCTACTACGACTATTACTACCACCACTACTACTACTACTACTACTACTATGACTACTACTATACTACTACAACTATTGCTACTACTACTACTACTACTACTACTACTACAACAACTACTACTGCAGTTGCTGCTACTACTATTGCTACTCACACTACTACTATTGCTACTACTACTCCGACTGATACTACTACTAATACTACCCCTACTCCAATTATTACAACTCCTACTACTACTACTACAGGTACTACTACTGCTACTACGCCTACTACAACAACAACAATTAACACAACTAATGCTATAGCTGCTACTACTACTATTCTAACTCTTACTTCTACTACTACTACTAGCCCTACACCAACTCCTTCTGCTACTTCTACCCTTACTACAACTACTACCCCTACTCCATCTCCTACAACGCCTACTACTACTCAAACTACTGCTATTAATACTCTTGCTACTACTACTACTACGACCACCACCACCACCACTACTTCTATTACCACTACTGCTACAGCTACTATTACAATTGCTACTGCCACTACCACTAGCACCACCACCACCACCACCACAACCACCACCACCACCACTACTACCACTACTACTATGGCTGCTGCTACTCCTACTACTCCTCCTCCTCCTCTAACTCCTACTCCTACTCCAATTCCTACTACTGCCACTACTACAAATACTACCCCTACTCCAACTATTCCAACTACTACTACTACCGCAACAACAACTACTACTACTAGTACTAGTACCGCTACTATTCTTACTCTTACTCCTCCTACTGCTACTACTAGCCCAACTCCAACTCCTACTGCTACTTCTACCCCAACTACTACTACTACCCCTACTCCATCTACTACTACGCCTACTACTACTCCTACCCCAATTGCTACTGCTACTATTGCATCTACTACCACTATTGCTACTTCCACTACTACTACAACTAGTACTAGTACTACTACTACCACGACTACTACTAGTAGTAGTAGTAGTAGTAATAGCAGTACTGCTAACACTACTAACACTACTACTACTTCTACTAGTACAATTGCTGCTGCTACTACTACTACTACTACTAGTACTACTTTGACCTACCACTACTAATACTAACACTACAACTACTACTACTTTGACCTTCCACTACTAATACTAACACTACTGCTGCTGCTGCTGCTGCTGCTGATACTACTACTTCTACTACTACGACCTTGATTACTAATACTACTACTACTTCTACCACCACTACTACTACTATTGCTACTTTACAACTAGTGCAACTGCTGCTACAACTAAAACTATAACCACTACTAATACTACTACTACTACAACTATTACCACTACTATTATTACAACTGCTACTTCTGCTGCTGCTACTACTACTACTACAACAACTACTACTATTACAACTACTACTCCAACTATTAGTACAATAACAACTACTACTGCTAGTACTTCTACTTCAACTTCTAGGACAACTGCTATAGCTACTATTCGGAATGCCACTATTGCTGCTTGTTCAACTTTAGTTGCTATTGCTGTGTCTCCTATTACTTCTAGTACTACTACTCCTATAACTCCTACAACCCCTACTACCACCACTCCTACTCGAACTCTTACTGCTATTACTACTCCTTCAACTCTTACTACCTATACTCCAATTACTACATCTCCAACTATGACTCCTACACCAACTCATACTACTACCATTGCTGCTACATCTAAAACTACTAGTGCAACAATAGTAACAACAACAACAATAACAACAACAACTACTACTACTACTACTGCTACTCCCACTCCAACAAGTACTACTCCTACAACTACTTGTAATCCAGCCCCTACTACTACTACTATAGTTGCTGCAACTACTGCTATAACTACTATCGCTATTATAACTTCTCTTGTTGCTACTAATACTACTACTAATATCGCTACCACTATTGCTACTACTCCTACTACTCCTCCTCTTCCTACTAGTGCTACTCCATGTACTCCAACTACTACTATTACCCCAAATCCTACTACTACTCCAACCCCTATTCCAACTATTACTCCTACTCCTACTACTAATACTACCACAACAACAACAACTACGATTATTACTATAGAACAACTCCTACTACTACTACTCCTTCAACTCAAAACTACTTCTAGTACTACTAATACTTCTACTACTATGATTACTACTCCAAGTACTACTACTCCTACTACTACTCCTCCTCCTAACACTCCCATAACTTGAGCTACTACTGCTCCAACTACTGGTACTACTACTAAACTCCTATTACGAATATTGCTACTACAACTACTACCACAACGAAAATAACAACTACTACTCCTACACCACCTACTACTACTAATCCTACTTCTACTATGATCACTACCACTACTACTCCTCCTAACACTCCCACAACTTGAGCTACTACTGCTTCTACTACTGCTACTACTACTAAACTCCTATTATGACTATTGCTATTACAACAACTACTACTACGAAAACAACAACAACTACTCCTACGCCACCTACTACTACTAATCCTACTTCTACTATGACCACTACCACTCATACTAATACTACTACTCCAAACATTTCTACAATAAATACAACTACTACTATTACTGCAACAACTACTACTATAGCTGCTGCTACTAATATGATTACTACTACTAATACTACTACTACTACTAATACAATAACTATTCCTATTACTACAACTACTATGACTTCTCCTACTCCATCCCCTACTCCAAGTATGAAGCCTACTAATACTACTCCTACTCCAACTATTACAACTCCTACTATAACTACTGCTACTACTACTACAACTACTATAACTACTACTGCTATTGCTACTACTACTACTAGTACTACTACCGCTACTACTTAGACTACTACTACAACTACTACAACCACTATTCTTACTCTTTCTCGTCCTACTGCTACTACTAGCTCTGCTCCAACTTCTTCTACTACTTCTACCCCAACTACTACTACCACCCCTACTCCATCTACTACTACGTCTACTACTACTCCTACTGCAACTCCCACTACTACTACAACTGCTGATGCTACTACTGGTACTACTACTGCTACTATCACTACTACTAGTACTATTACCACTACTACTACTAATACAACAACAACTACTACAACAACAACCACCACTACTACTACTACTACTGGTATAATTGTTACTAATACTACTCCGTCTACTACTAGTACTGATACTAACAGTACTACTACTACAACAACAACTACTACTACTACTAATACTAACACTACAACTACTCGTAACACTCCTACAACTTCTATGACTACCTTCTACTCCTACCATTCTTACAAGTCTTACCACTACTACTACTTCTACACTCCTACTACTACTACTACTACTACTACTACTACTACTACAACAACTCTTATGGCTACTCCTCCAACTACTATTACTCTTACCACTGCTACTACTACTTCTACTACTCATACTAATACTACTACTACTACAAACACTCTGACTACCACTACAAGCACGAATACTGCTACTGTTAATACTAATACAACAACAAATACTACTACTACTTCTGCAACTACTACTGATGCAATTGCTACTACTAGTACTTTTACTACTACGACAACTACTACTACTACTTCTACTGCTACTACTACTACTTTACTACTAGTGTGACTGTTGCTACAACTAAAACTGTAACTACCACAAATACTACTACTCCTACTACTACTACTACCGCTGCTACTCCTACTACTATAACTATTACTATTATAACACTACTAATACTACTACAGTTGTTGTAACTACAGCTACTACTACTATTGCTGCAACTACAACTACAACTACTGTTGTTGCTGCTACTAAAACTTCAACTAATATTTCTACTACTATTACAACTACAACTACTTCTCCTATTACAATTACCACTACTACTACAACTACTACTATAACTAATAATACTTTTGCTACTACAACAACTGCTAGTACGAGTATTACTACTACTTCACCACTATTACTGCTACTTCTACTACTACTACTATTACTACTTCTACTAGAATTACTACAACAACTGCTACTACTACTATAGCTACAACTACTACTACTACACCTACCACTGCTTCAATGGCTACTACTACTACAACTACTACCACTATCTCTACTTCTACTACTACAACCACTGTTGCTGCTACTAGTACAACTGCTACAAAAACAAATACTACTTTTGCTACTAATACTACTACTACAACAATAAATACTACTTCTACTATGACTTTTACAACTAGTTCTTCTATAACAACTACTACTACTACCACCACTTCTACTACTATCATAACTATTGCTATTGCTATATCTGCAAAAACTACTACTACTACTACTACTACTGTTATTACTACTACTTTAACTACAACTTCTACTACTGCTACTACTGCTAATACTTCTACAACTATCACTTTTGCTACTACTTCTACCACTATTACGGCTACAGCTACTAATATTACTTTTTCGACTACTACTACTACTACTACTACTACGTCTATTACAACAACCACTACTATTGCTACTACTATTACTACTACTACTATTACTTCTACTACAACTAGCACCACCACTTCTGTAGCAACTACTGCTACCTATACTACTACTACTCGTAGTACTGCTACTACTGCTATTGCTACTACTATTGCTACCACTGCTACTACTACTATAGCTACAACTGTTGTTGCATTGACTTTTACAACAACAACTACTACTATGACAACTGCTACTACTCCTACTATTGCTTCCATTACTACTAATATTTTAACTACTACTAGTACCACTACAGCTGCTACTATAGCTACTTTTGTTGCTACTACTGCTACAACTACTAACAAGGCTGCTACTACAACTATGACTTTTGCTACTACAACTACTACTGCACTAACAACTACTACTACTGTTGCAATACTACTAATACTACTACTACTATTACCACTGCTGCAATAGCTACTATTGCTACCACCATTGCTACTACAACAACAACTACTACTACTACTACAACAATAGCTACTAGTACTACTACAACTACTACTACTTCAACAACTACCACTACTACTACGATGAGAAATACTACTACTAGAACAACTACTACTACTACAACAACAATAACTACTTCTACTGCTGCAATTACCACTACTGCCACTGTTGTCGCTACTGCTACTAGAACTGCAACTACACCTACTCCTAATACTTCTGCTACTACTACTGCTACTACTACTGCTATAGCTACTACTATTATTATTACTACAAATACTATTGCTATTTCTGCTATTAGAAGTACTATTGCTACTTCTATTACCGGTAGTACTACTACTACTAGTTCTATTGTTGCTATAAATGCTACTACTGCTGCTACAACTATTTATCTTACTATTACTAATACTACTATGGTTACGACTTTTAATACTAATACAACTACTACTACTTCTACAGCTACTACGACAACTATTACTACCACTACTAATGCTACTACTTATGCTGCAACTACTGCTACTGCTTCTACTACAACAACTACTACTATTGCTACTACTACTAGTACTACTACTATTGTAAGTGCCACTGCGACAATAATGACTACTACTACTACTACTACTACTACAACAACAACGTCTACCACTACTCCTATGACTACTACTTTTCATACTACTATTACTACTGTGACTACTTTTTTTACCACAACTATTGTGACCGCTACTAATACTACTACTAGTATTATGCCTAATACAACCATGACTACTACTACTACAACAACTATTACTTCTTCTACTCTAACAACTTCTGCTACTACAACTACGACTGCTAATACAACTACTTTTGCTGCTACTGCTACTACAGCTACCACTGCTATGACTGTCTCTATTATCAATACTACTGCTACAACTGCAACTACTACTACTTCTGCTATGACCACTAATACTACTAATGCTACTATGACTACTATAAGCGCTACCGATGCTACTCCAACTACTACTACTACCACTGCTGCTGCTACTGCTACTAATTCTAATAGTACTACTAATGATGCTGCTGCTGTTAGCACTACTACTACCACTTCTGCTACAATAGCTACTACTACTACTTCTCTAACTACCACTTCTGCTACAATAGCTACTACTACTACTTCTCTAACTACCACTTCTGCTACAATAGCTATTGCTACTACTACTACTGCTACTGCTACAGTAGCTGTTACTGTTACGACTACTACAATGACTACAGCAGCTACTACTGGTACTGCTACGATTACTACTACTACTAATACTACTACAACTACTACTACCGCTATTGTGGATGTTACAACTGCTACTTCTTCTATTGTAGTTGCAGATGTTGCTACTACTACTCCTCCTGCTGCTGCTGCTGCTCCAACTACTATTACTAGCAATACTACTGTCACTGCTTCTACTACTACTACTAATACTACTACTACCACCACCACCACTACTCTTACAACAATTGTTGCTACAGCTGGTGGTGGTGCTATTTCTACTACTGCTTTGATTACAGCTACTGCTACTACTACTACCACCAATACTACTACTAGTACCACTACTACTACTATTACAACACCTATAAGTATGATAACAACTACTACTACTCCAACTAGTACTACTACTTCAACCATTACTACAACTAATCCTATTGCTACTCCTACTCGTACTCCTACTACTACTACTACAATGACAACTACTACTACTACTACTCCTACTACAACTACTTATACAACTACGATAACCAAAATAACAACTACTACTACTACTAGCACCATTGCCACAGCTGCTCTTACAACGACAACTGCTACTACTACTGCTGTTGCTGTTGCTGCTACTTTTGCCACTCCTGCTACTACAGCTATTACAACTACTACAATTACTACTACTAGTACTAATATTCCAACAACTACTCTTGCTAATACTATTACTTCTACTACTCTACTACTACCACTATTACTATGACTACTACAACTACTACTACTCCAACTATTACGACTACTCCTACTGTTACTACTACTACAATTACTACTGCTACCAGTAATACTTCTACTGGTACTCCTACTACTACTGCTGCTGCTACTGCTGCTACTGCTATTAATGCTACTACTACTACTACACCAGCTAGTAATACCACAACGACTACAAACGCTACTGCTACTACTACTACTATTACTACTACTATTACGACTACAAATACTACTACTCCAAATACTACTGTTATTTGTACTAGTTCTCCTGCTACTATTGCTTTTTCTACTACTACTACTACTACTTTTACTACTGCTACTATTTTTGCAGCTACTATTGCTGCTGCTACAAATACTGTTGCTACAGCAACAACTACTCCTACTACTACTACTACTACTATAGCTACTTGTAATCCTGATGATACTACTACTCCTACAACTACTAGTAATCCTTCTCCTGCTACTACTACTACTACTATTGCTACTAGTATTACAACTACTACAACTACTACTATTATTCGTTCTACTTCTACTACTGCTACTATAGCTACTACTGCTATCTGCTGCTGTTACTACTACTACTGCTGCTGCTGCTACTACTACTACTATGACTACTACTGCTACTACTATTACTATGACAACTACTACTACTACTCTTGCTACAACCACAACTACTACTGCTAGCACTATTCCTACTCCTGCTCCTACCACCACCACTACTACTACTGCTGCTGCTGCTGCTGCTACTACTACTATTACTATTACTATTACTACTACCACTATTGCTACTACCACTAGTGCTGCTACTGTTACTACTACTACTACTACCACTACTATTGTTACTATTACTACTACTGCTGCAACTAGTACTGCAACTTCTTCTACTACTACTGCTGCTGCTAATACTTCTACAACAACTATTGCTACTAATACAACCACAATAATACTACTACTACTAATAATAACAATACTACTTCAACTACTACTTCTGCTACTACTATGGCAACTACTTTTTCTATTACTACTATTGCTATTTCTGCAATCACTACAGCTGCTACCGCTACTACTACTACAACCACTATAATTGCAACAAGCACTACTACTATAGTTAGTAATACTACTATTGCTACTTCTACCCCTACTACTACTCTTCTTCTTGCATATATTCCTACTACTACTCTGACTCCAACTACCTCTACTACTACTACTATCACTACTTCTACTGCTGCTACTACTAATACTACTGCAACTACTTTTGCGCCTTTTACTACCACTTCTCCTTCTGCTACTAATACTACTACTACTATTATCACTCCTACCATTGTTCTACCACTACTACTACTACAACAACTGCTACTACTGCTACTATTCCCACTAATAGTATTGCTCTACTACTATTAATACTACTTCTACTATGACTATAATAACTACTACTACCTCTACAACTACTGATACTACTGCTACTGCTACTACTACTACTACAACTACAACAAGTTCTCCTACTGCTGCTACAAGTACTAGTACAACAATACTACTTCTGCTAATGATACTATTACTTCTACTTCTACTACTATAACTTCTGCTACTATTATTATTGATACCCACTACTTCTACCACCACTACGATTATTGATACTACTGCTACTACTACCACTACAATTGCAACTACTACAACCAGTACCACTTCTATTGCTGCTAATGCTACTTCTGCTGCTTCCCCTACTACTACTACAACAACAACAACTACTACTACTACCACTACTTCTTCAACTACTACTACAACTACTATATCTACTACTGCGACTACTACTGCTACTACTACTATGGTTGGTAATACTACTACTGCTACTGCTGCTGTTGTTGCTACTACTACGACTATGATAACTAGTACTACTAATACTACTACACCAACTATCGTTGCAGTAGCTACCACTGCTATTACTGTTGTGCAGCTACTGCTACTATTACTGCTACTTCTTTTGTAACTACTGCTACTACCACATCTACTGCAAGAACTAGCACTACCGCATTTACTACTACTAGTAGTACTACTACTTCTTTTGTTATTGTTGCTCCTAATACTATTATTGCTACTACTAAAACTACAGCTATTGCTACAACTGCTACTGCAACTATGACAGCTACTGCTACGACTAATACTGCTGCTGCCACTACTACTGCTGCTGCTACTACTGCTACTAGAGCAACAACTACTACTACTATGACAACAACAACGATAATAACTACTACTATAATAACAATAACAACTACGACTACCACAAATGCTAGGGCTGCTACTACTACTACTGCTACCACAGCTACTACTACGGCTATAGCTACTATTAGTACTACTACAACAACTTCTACTACTACAACCACAACTACGGCTATGGATACTAGCATTATTACAATTAGTATGAGTAGCACTATGGCCAATGCTACTATTGCTACTATTACTGCTACTACTACTGCTTCTACTATTACTACTATGACTACTTCGGTTACAACAACGTTTACTAGTACAACTACTAATACTACTTGAACTATTACCATTGCTTCTTCTACTACTACTACTTCTACTTCTACTTCTACTTCTGCAACTACTACTACTATTCCACCTCCAACTATGACTACTCCAACTTTTGCTACTACAACGACTACTAGTACTACTGCTGCAACTACTACCACTACTACAACTACCGCTACTACTACTACTACTACAAAAACAACTACTTCTGCTCCAACTACTATCACTACTATGACCACTACTAGTACTACAACTACTACTATTTCTACAACGACAATTGAAACTACTACTACTACTTCTTCTACTCCTAATACTACTACCACTACTTCTACAACTACTTCTTCAATAACAACAACTGCTACGACAACTACTTCCTCTACTACTACTACAACTACTGCTACTATTTTTGCTTCTACTCCTAAAAGAACTGCTACAATTACTTCGCATAATAGTATTATTACAACTAGTACTAATTATATTACTGGTACTACTACCACTACTACTACTGTTGCTACTACTATTATTACTTCTGCTACTAATACGAGAACAACAACAACTACTACTTCTGCTACTAATACAACTGCTACTACTACTACTTTTGCTACTGGTACAACAGCTACTACTACTGTTACTACTACTATGACTACTAGTGTTGCTGGTACAACTATCACTACTACTGCTGGTACAACTACCGCTACTGCTGCTACTGCTACTGCTACTAGTAATACCTCAGCAGCTAGTAATATAGCTACTATTCCTGCACTAATACTAGAACTATTACTGTAACTACTACTACAAGCACTGCTACTACTCTAGCAACTACTACTACAAGCACTGCTACTACTCTAACAACTACTACTACCACTGCTACTACTACCACTTCTACTACTACCACTTCTCCTACTATTACAACTACTATGACAACTACTCCTATTGTTACTATTACTACTAATACAACTACTTCAATTTCTACTACTTTTACTACTAGTATTATGACTACAACTACAACTGCTACTGCTATAACTACTACTACTTCTGCCACTAATGCTACTAGCTCTATTACTACTACAACTACTGATACAACACTTATAATACTGATACACGTACTATTACTGCTATAACTAGTAGTACTACTACTGCTACTATTACTACTACTAGATCTGCTACCACTACTACCAATAATAATACTACTGCTAGCACTACTAATACAACCACTACTGTCACCATTGTTGCGACTACAGCTACTAAAAACTATTACTACCAATACTACTACTGTTGCTACGACTACTACCACTACTATCACTACTAATACTATGAGTACTACTACTATTGCTGCAACTACTACTACAGCTTCACTATTAATAATAGTACTACTACTACAACAACAACAATAACAACAACAACTACTACTATTATCGTTGTTGCTGCTATAGCTACTACTGCTGTTGCTGCTGCTGTTGCTGCTTGTACTACTACTTCTACTACTAATACTACTACTATTAATACTAGTACAACTACTACTACCACTTCTGCTACTATGATTACAACAACAACAACTACTACTACAACTACTACTGCTAAAATGCTACTGCTACTACTACTTCTCCTACTGCAACAATTGGTACTACTACTACTACTTCTACAACCACTACTACTGCTATGGCTACTACTACTTCTCCTAGTACAACTACAAGTACTATTACTAGTATTATGACTACTATTGCGGCTTTTATTACTGCTACTTCTTTTGCTACTTCTATTACTACTACAATGGCTAATGCTACCACTACTACTACTGCTATAACACTACTACTAATACTACTACTGTAATTGATGTAGCTACTACTACTATTACTAGTACTTTTGCTAGTACTGCTACTATAACTAAGACTATAACTACTACACCAACTTCTACTCCTACTATTGCTTATACTGCTACTAGTAGCAACTAAGACTATAACTACTACAACAACTTCTACTCCTACTATTGCTTATACTGCTACTAATAGTACTACTATTGCTAGTACAACTACTACTTTCGCTACTACTGCTACTACTAGGGCTACCACTACAATAACTACTACTACCACTACTTCTCCTACAACAACAACAACTAATACTACTACTACTACTATAATAACTGCTGCGACTTCTACTACTACCTCTGCTCCTACATCCACTAGTACTAATACCACTACTATAATAACTACTGCTTCAATGGCTACTACTGCTACAACTCCTGCTATTGCTACTGCTACTACTACTACTCCAAGTACTACTACTAGTACTACGACTACAATTACTTCTACGACTAACAATACTACTACTACTACTACTACTAATACTACTACTTCAATACTACTATTACTAAGACTAATACTACTACTACTATTACTATTATGATGACTACTGCTACTGATACTTTTACTTCTGCTACTGATGTTTCTGCAACTACTACAGCTGTTGCCGCTACCACTACTACTACCACTATAATTGCAGCTACTACTACTGCTACTACTATTAGTAATACTACTATTGCTACTTCTACGCCTACTACTACTCGTTTTCTTGCACCGATTCCTGCTACTACTCAGACTCCTACCACTTCTACTACTACTATCACTATTTCTACTATTACTACTACTAATAATGCAACTACTTTTGCTCTTATTACTACTATTTCTTATTTAGCTACTAATACTACTACAACTACTCCTATTACCACCACTACTATTGCTTCTACCACTACTACAACTACTACAATAACTGCTGCTACTACTACTACTCCCACTAATGCTACTACTCTACTACTACTTATACTACTTCCACTACTACTACAATAACTACCTCTACTTCTACAATTGTAGCTACTACTTCTACAACTACAACAAGTTCTCCCACTACTGCTACTAGTACTACTACTACTAATACTACTACTACTAATGATACTATTACAACTACTACCACTATAACTACTACTGCAACTATTATTGACACTACAATTACTACTACCACTACAACTGCAACTACTACAACCAGAACCACTATTGTTGCTGCTAATTTGACTACTTCTGCTTCTCCTACTACTACTGCTACTACTACAGTTACTACTACTACAACAACAACTACTACTACCATCACTACTTCTACTACAACTACCACAACTACTACATAAACTGCTACTACTACTACTGTGGCTGGTACTACTGTTACTGTTGCTGCTACTGCTATGATCACTACTCTTACTAATACTACTACACCCACTATCGCTGATATTGCTAATAGTGCTATTACGACTGCGGCTATTATTGCAGCTACTACTACTACTTCTCCCACAACTACTACTACTGCCACAACTACTACAACAACTAGCACTACTGCAACTACTGCTACTTGTACTACTGCTACTTCTTCTACTGCTGCTGCTACTAATACTACTATTACTACTACTATAGCTATTGTTATTGCTACAACTACTACTAACGCTACGGATGCTACTACCACTACTAATACTATTGCTGCCACTACTACTACTACTGCTGTTACTACAACAACAACTACTTCTACTATGACAACAACAATGACAATAACTACTACTACAACAACAACAACTTCTACTACGACGACAACAATGACAATAACAACTACTACAACAGCTACTATTATTACTACTACAAATGCTACGACTTCTACTACTACTACGTCTATTACTATCACTGCTAGTAATACTGCTATAGCTACTATTAGTACTACTATGACAACTGCTACTACTACTACCACAACTACAATTACGGCTACTAGTACTATTAAAATTAGTACCACTAGTACTATGACTACTACTACTACAATTGTAACTACTACTACTACAACTGCTACTATTGCTACTACTTCTTCTTGTACTGCAACTACATATACTAGTATTATTACTACTATGACTACTACTATAGCTTCTACTACTGCTACTTCTCCTACTCCTACTAATACTGCTACAACGACTAATGCAACCTCTGCTACTACTGCTACAATTGCTACTACTACTACTATAGTCGCAATGACACAACAACTACCACTGCTGCTGCTATAATTGCTGTAGCTACTACTACTTCTACTAGTAGTACCCCTGCTAGTACTACTACTATGACTACTACTATAGCTTCTACTACTATGACTACTACTATAGCTTCTACTACTGCTACTTCTCCTACTCCTACTAATACTGCTACAACGACTAACGCAACCTCTGCTACTACTGCTACAATTGCTACTACTACTACTATAGTCGCAATGACACAACAACTACCACTGCTGCTGCTATAATTGCTGTAGCTACTACTACTTATACTAGTAGTACCTCTGCTAGTACTACTACTATGACTACTACTATAGCTTCTACTACTGCTACTTCTCCTACTACTACTAATACTGCTACGACGACTAATGCAACCTCTGCTACTACTGCTACAATTGCTACTACTTACTACTATAGTTGCAATGACACAACAACTACCACTGCTGCTCCTATAATTGCTGTAGCTACTTCTACTTCTACTGCTAGTACCTCTGCTAGTACTACTACTACTACTAATTCTATAACTACTATAGCTACTATTACTACTGCTACTATTGCTTCTACTGCTACTAATAGAATTTCTATTGCTATTATAATTGCTACTTTTGCTACTACTGCTACTACTATGGCCACCACTACAACTACTACTATCACTACTTCTCCTACAACAACAACAACAAATACTACTACTACTATAATAACCACTACTACTTCTACTACTACTTTTACTCCTACATCCACTAGTACTACTACTACTATAATAACTACTGCTACAATGGCTACTTCTGCTACTACTCCTACTACTACTAATACTACTACTACAACTACTTCTACTACTAAAAATACTACTACCAATACTGCTACTATAGTACTACTATTACTAATACTAATATTACTGCTATAGCTACTTCTAGTTCTACTACTGCTATTTCTGCTAGTACTACAACTACTGCCACTACAATTGCAGCTACTACTGTTGCTACTACTACTAGTAATACTACTATTGCTACTTCTACCACTCCTTTTCTGGCACCTATTTCTACTACTACTCTGATTCCTAATACTTCTACTATTACTACTATCACTACGTCTACTAGTACTACTACTACTGCAATTACTTTTGCTCCTATTACTACTACTTTGCCTTCTGCTACTAATACTACTACTACTACGCCTATTACCACTACTACTGCTGCTTCTACCACTTCCACTATAGTACAACAACTGCTACTACTACTACTCCCACTACTGCTACTTATAATACTTCCACTACTACTACAATAACTCTACTACTTCTACAACTGTTGCTACTACTACTGCTACTACTGCTACTACTAAAACAACGACAAGTTTTCCTACTTCCACTATTAGTACTACTACTACTAATACTACTATAACTAATGATACTATTACTGCTACCTCTATAACTATAACTACTATTGCTGCTATTATTGATACTACAGCTACAACTATCACTACAACAGCAACTACTACAACTAGTTGCACTACTATTGCAGCCAAAGCTATTGCTGCTGCTTCTCCTACTACTACTACTACCACCACCACCACCACTTCTGCTACTACTTCTACTGCAACTACTACATCGACTACTACTATTGCTTCTGCTACTACTACTAATGTGGCTGGTACTGCTGCTGCTATGATAACTACTATTACTAATACTACCACACCCACTATGCCGCTATAGCTACTACTGCTATAACTGTTGCGGCTGTTACTACTTCTTTTGCAACTACTACTACAATGACATTTACTGTAACAACTAGGACTTTGGCAACTACTACTACTAGGACTACTACTACAACATCTGATACTATTGCTACCAATACTATTATTACTACTAGTACAATGGCTATTATTGTCATAACTACTACTATGGCAATGGTTGCTATTGCTTTAACTACTATTGCGGCAACGGCTTCTACTACTACTAGAACAACAACAACAACTACTACTACTACTATGATAACAACAATGATAATAACCACTATTACAACAACTACTACTACTACAACAACTACTACCACTGCTTCTACTACTGTAATAGCTACTATTAGTAATAATATGACAATTACTTCTACTACTACTAGAACTACAGCTGCAGCTACTAGCACTGTTAAAAATAGTACCACTAGTACTACGGATGCTGCTACTACTACTAATACTATTGCTGCTGCTACTACTACTGCTAATGCTGCTACTACGACCTCTAAAACTATCAATATAGCTACTACTACTACTACACTACTACAACTACAACTACAAGCATTGCAACTACTCCAACAACTGCTACTATTAATACTACCACTAATACTACTACTACCACCACCACCACTATTGCTATTACAACTACTATGATGACTACTACTACTTTTACATTGACTACTACTACTACTTTTACTAATACTAATACTACTACTACTACTACTACTTTTACTAATACTACTACTACTACTACTATTACTACTTTTGGTTCTACAACATCTATCGCTACTACTTTTACTACTACTATTACTACTACTGCTACTACAACTAATTCCATAACTATTGCTACTTCTACCATGATACTATTACAACTATAACTACTTGTACAACTACTACACTACTGATACTAGTACTATTACTACTACTAATATTGTTTATACTACTACTACTACTGTTGTTGCTACTCTTGCTACAACAACTCATGCTACTACTTCAACTCTAACTCCTAAAACTACTCCTACAACAACTACTACTGCTAGCATTGAAGTAGCAATAGTAGTAGTAGTTGTTGTAGTATTAGTAGTAGTAGTCATGGTAGGAGTAGTGGTGGGAGTGGCAGCTGGCATAGGAGTAGTAGTAGTGGTTGTAGTAATAGTAATAGTGACATTAGTAGTAGCTTTACTAGTAGTAGTAGTGATAGTTGTAGTGGTAGTAGTTGTTGTAGTAGCAAGAGTAGTAGTAGGCATAGGATTAGGAGTAGTAGCAACAGCAGTAATAGCAGTAATAGTAGTAGGAGAAGTAGTAGTAGTGGTAATAGAAGTTATAGTAGTAGTGGTGGTGGTCGTAGCAGCATGAATAGTAGTAGTAGTAGGTGTAGGAGTTGTAGTAGTATTAGTAGTCATAGTAGAAGTAGCAAAAGTAGTACGAGTTGTAGCTGTGGTAGTAGTGGTAGTAGCAGTAATAGTCATGATAGTAGTATTAGTAGATGTAGTAGGAGTAGTAATAGCAGTAGTAGTATTAGTAAAAGTTATAGAAGTAGCTGTAATAATAGTATTTGTTGTAGTAATAGGAATAGTAATCACAATAATATTAGTAGTAGTTATTATTGTTTTTCTTGTAGTATTCGTAATAGTTGTAGTAGTAGTAGGAGCTGTAGCAATAGCAGTAGTAGTTGGTGCAGAGATTATAGTAGTACTAGTTGTCATTGTTGTAGTGGTAGTAGTAATAGTAATAGTGGTAGTAGTAATAATAGTAGTAGCAGTAGTAATAGCAATAGTAGGAATAACTATAGCAGTAGTAAGAGCAATAGTAGGAATAACTGTAGCAGTAGCAATAATCATAGTAGTATGAGTGAGAGTGGTAGTAGTAGTGGTTGTAGTACTAGTAATGGCAGAAGTTGTAGTTGTTGTTGACGTAACAATAGTGGTAGCAAAAGTAGCAGTAGTATTAGAAGTTGTAGTAGTTATGGTAGCAGTAAGAATAGCAATAGCAGTGATTGTAGTTGTTATTGTAGTAATAGTAATAGTTTCAGTAGTTGTAGTAGTACCAGTTGTAGTAGTTGTTGTTGCAGGGGTATTATTAGTAAAAGTACTAGTACTAGTATTAGTAGTAGTAGTAAGGGTAGTCGAAGTAGCAGTAGTGTAGCAGTAGTAGTGGCAATTGCAATTATAGTAGCGATAGTAGTGGCAGTAGTAGTGAAAGTAGTAGTAGTTGTTGGAATAGTTGTAGTAGTAGTAGCAATAGCAATAGTAATAGTAACAGTAGTGCTAGAAATAGTTATAGCAGTAGCAAAAGTACTAGTAGTAGTAGTAGTAATAGTAGCAGTAGCAGTAGTAGTAGTGGTGCTACCACTAATAGCAGTAATAGTAGTAGTAGCGAAAGTAGTAGCAGTAGTACAAGTAGTAGTAGTAACAACCATAATAGTAGTAGTAGTATTAGGAGTAGGAGAATCAGTTGTAGCAGTAGTAGTAGGTGTAGTTGCATTCGTTGTAGCACTAGTAGTAATAGGAGCAGTAGTAGCAATAGTAGTAGCATCAGTAGTAGTGGCTTTATTAGTATCAGTAGTAGTAGAAGTAGTAGCAATAGCAGTAGTTATAGTAGTAGTTATAGTAGTAATAGTAGTCGTAGTTGTAGCATTAGCAGCAATAGCAGTATTATTAGTAGTAATAGTAATAGTAATAGCAGTAGCAAAAGTAGCAATAGTTGTTGTTATAGTAGTTGTAGAAGTAGCAATGGTCATAATGGTAGTAATTATGTGGTAGTAGTACTAGCAGTAGTAATCATAGCAAAAGTAGTAGAAGTAGGAGTGGTAGTTGTAGAAGTAGCAGTCATTGTAATAGCAGTAGTAATAGTTATAGTAGTGGTAATAGCAGTAGCAACAAAAGCAGTAGTTGTATTAGTAGTCTTAGCAACAGAAGTAGTAGTAGGAGTAGCAGCAGCAGTAGTAGTAGTCGAAGCTGCAATAGTAGTAGTAGTACTATTAGTAGTGGAAGACACAGTACCAGTAGTAGTATTAGTTGTGGTAGTAACAATAGCAACAGCGCAGTAGTAGCAGCAATAGTAGTAGTGACAGCAACTGTAGCAATAGTAGTAGTAGTAGCAATGGGAGCAGAAGTAGTAGTAGCAGCGGGAGCTATAGTAGTAGTAATAGTATTAGTAGTAGCAATAGTAGTAGTTGTGGTTGTAGTAGTAATTGTAGTAGTAGTAGCAGTGGTAGTAGCAGTAGTGGTCGAATCAGCAGTAGCTATGGTAGAAGAAGTAATAGCAGTGGTAGTAGTAGTAGCAATAGTAGTACTATTAATAGTAGCAGTTGCAGTAGTAGTAGTAGCGATAGTAGTACTAGTAGTATTAGTTGTAGTATTGGTACAAGTAGTAGTAGTAGCAGAAGTAGTAGTAGTAGCCATGTTAGTAGCAGTAGTATTAGGAGCAGGAGTGGTAGTTGTAGATGTAGTAGCAGTAGTAGAAGTGATAGCAGTAGCAACAATAGAAGTTGTAGTAGTAGTTGTTTCATTAGTTGTAGGAGTAGCAGTAGTAGGAGTAGTAATAGTAGTAGTAGCAGTTTTTGTAGTAGTAGTGGCTTTAGTAGCAGCAGCAGTAGTAGTTGTTGCCATTGTACTAGCTGTAGTAGTTGTAGTAGTAACTGTAGGGGTTGTAGTAGTTGTTGTAGTAGCAGAAGTAGTTGTAGCAGTAGCGGTAGTAGCAGAAGTAGTAGTAGTAGTAGTAAATGTAATAGCAGTAGCAGAAGTAGTAGTTGTAGTACTAGTAGTAGTAGCAGGTGCAATAGTCATAGTAGTAGAAGTAGTAGTAGAGGTAGTAGTACTAGTAGTAATAGTCAAACCAAAAGTAGTAGCTATAATACAAGTAATTGGAGAAGTAGAAGCACTAGCCGTAGTTGTAGCTGTCCAAGTAGTAGCAGTACTAGCAGTAGTAGGAGATGTAGTAGTAGTTGTAGCAGTAGTACCAGAAGCAACAACAATAGTAGTAGCTGCAACAATAATAGTAGTAGTAGTGGTAGCAGTAGTAGCAATCCAAGTAGTAGCAGTACTAGGAGTAGTAGGAGATGTAGTAGTAGTTGTAGCAGTTGTACCAAAAGCAACAAGAACAATAGTAGTTGCAACAATAATAGTAGTTGTAGAGGTAGCAGTAGTAGCAGTAGTGGCAGTAGTCAAAGCTGCAATAGTAGTAGTATTAGTAGTGGTTGCCACAATACTAGTAGTAGTGATAGCAGCAGTAGTGGTGGTAGTAGTAGTAGCAAAAGCAGAATCAGCTGTAGCAGTAGTAGTAGCAGCATTACTAGTAGTAGTTGTATTAGGAGTAGCAGTAGTATTAGTTGTGGCAGTAGCGGTAGTAGTAATTATGGGTAGTAGCAGCAGCAGCTATCGTACAAGAAGTAGTAGCAATTATAGTTGTAGCAGCAATAGTAGTAGTAGCCACAGTAATAGAAACTGTAGTAATAGTAGCAGCAATAGTAGTAGTTGTTGTATTAGGAGTAGCAGTAGTATTAGTTGTGGTACTAGTAGTTACGAGTAGTAGCAACAATAACTGTAGTACAAGAAGTAGTCACAATTATAGTTGTAGCAGCAATAGTAGTAGTAGCAACAGTAGTAGTAGCAGTAATAGTAGTAGCAGTAGCAATGGTAGTAGTAGTAGAAGTAGGAGTTCTAGTAGTTGTTGTAGTAGTGGTAGTAATAATAGTTGTTGTAGTAGTAGTAGTAGGAGCTATAGTAGTAGCTATAGCAATAGTAGTAGTAGAAGAAGAAGTAGTAGTAGCAACAACAACATTAGTAGTAGTAGTAGTAGCAGCAACAATAACAATAGTAGTAGTAGGAGCAGTAGCAGTAGTGGTAGCGGTAGTAGTTGTTGTAGTATGAGAATTAGTAGTAGTGGTTCTAGTAGCAGTAGTAGGAGTAGTTGTAGTAGTAGTAGAAGTAGTAATTATTATTGTTGTGGTAGAAGTAGTAGTACTAGCATTAGTAGCAGTAGTCATAGTTGTAGTAGTAGCAGTAGCAGTACTTGTAGCAGTAGCAGTTGCTGAAGTGGTTGTAGTAGTATTAGTACTAGTAGAAGTAGAAGTAGAAGTAGTAGTTGTTGTAGTATTAGTAGTAGTAGTATTAGAAGTAGTAGAAGTAGTAGCTGTTGTAGTAGTAGTGGAAGTAGTAGCGGTAGTAGTAGTAGTTGTAGAAGTTGTAGTAGTAGTAGAAGAAGTTGTAGTAGTAGTAGAGGTAGTACTAGTAGTATTAGTAATAGTAGTAGTAGTAAGAGGAGGAGGCGGAGGAGGAGGAGGAGGAGAACTAATAGGAGTAGTAGAAGTAGCAGTACCTGTAGAAACCAAAGTAGTAGCCGAAGCAGCAGTAATACAAAGAGTATTTGTAGTAGCAAGAGTAGTCGTAGTACTAGTACCAGTTGTAGTAATAACAGCAGCTGAAATAGCGTTTGTTGTAGTAATTATTTTAGTTTTAGCACTACTTGCATTAGTAGTCATAGTAGTAGTAGTTGCAGCAGCAGTAGTTGTTGTAGTATTAGTAATAATAATTGTAGTAGTTATAATAGTAGTAGTAGTACTAGTGGTAATAGCATTAGTAATTGTAGTTGTAGTAGCTGCAGTAGTAGTAGTGGCAATAGCAGTAATATTAGTTGTAGTAGTAGTTGTTGTAATAGTAGAAGGAGTTGGAGTAGATGTGCTAGTAAAAGTAATAGTAGTCATTGTAAGAAAAGTTACAGTAGTAGTAGGAGTAGTAGTTGTCATAGTAGGCAGAGGAGAAGTAGTAGTAGTAGCAATAGTAGTTGAAGTAGTAGTAATTGTTGTTGTTGTTGTAGTAGTAGTAATAGTTGTAGTAGTAGTAGTGTACTAATAGTAGAGGTAGTAGTAGTTGCAGTAGTTGTTGTTGTAGTGTAGTAGTAGTAGCTATAGTAGTAGAAGTAGAGGTAGTAGTATTAGTGGTAGTACCTATTGTAGTAATTGTAGTAGTAATTGTAGTAGAAGTAACAGTAGTGGTAGTAGTAGTCATCGTAGTAGAAGTAGTAAGAGTAGTAGTAGTAGAAGTAGTAGTAGTAGTAGTTTTTGTAGTAATACTTGTAGCAGTAGTAGTACCATGAGTTGGAGGAGTAGTAGTAGTAAGTAATACTAGTTGTTGAAATATAAGTCGCACTAGTAGCAGTAGTACTAGTACTAGTACTAGCTGTAGTAGCAGTAGTGGAAGTAATAGTTATGGTAGTAGTAGTCTTACAGTAGGAATAGTAGCAGTAGTAGTGGTAGTTGTAGTAATATTAGATGTAGTAGTAGTTGTAGTAGTAGTAATTGTAGCAGCAGTAGTAGCAGCAGGAGGAGTAATAGTAGTAGCAATAGCAAAATCAATAGTGGCAGTAGTAATAGTAGTAGTAGTAGTAGCAGTAGTTGTAGTCATTGTTGTGGTAGCAGCAGTGGTAGTAGTAGTAGTTATAGTTGTAGTCATTGTTGTAGTAGTAGTAGTTGTAATAGTAGTAGTAGCAAATGTTGTGGTAGTAATAGAAGTGGTAAAAGTAGCAATAGTTGCATAGGACTAACAGTACCAGTTGTAGCTATAGTTGCAGTAGTAGAAGTAGTAGTAGCCATTGTAGTAGTAGTAGTAGGAGTAGCAGTAGTAGCAGCAATAGTCAGAGTAATAGTAGCAGTACCAGTACTAGCTGAAGTAGTAGCTGTAGTAGTATTAGTAGAAGTTATAGTAGTTGTTGTAATAGCAACAGTAGTAGTAGTGCTAGCAATAGTAGTGGTGGTGGTTGTAGTAGCCATAGCAATAGTAGCAGCCACGGTAATAGTAAAGTAGTAGTATTTGTAGCAGTAATGTTAGTAATTATAGTAGTGGTAGTAGTAGTAGAAGCCTTAGTAGTTGAAGAAGTAGCAGTAGAATTAGTTTTAGTAGTTGTAGTAGTGGTGGCGGTAGAAGTGGCAGTAGTAGGAGCAAAATTTGTAACAGAAGTAGTTGTAGTAAAGTAGTAACAGAAGTAGTAGTAGTAGTAGTGGTAGTAGAAGTGACAATCATAGAAGCAGTAGTAGTTGCTGAAGTAGTTGTGGTAAAAGTAGCAACAATAGTGGTAGCGGCCATAGTAATAATAGTTGTAGTAGTAGTAGCAGAAGAAGTAGTAGTAGTAAGAGCAATTGTTGTTGTATTAGTAATAGTACTAGTAGTAGCTGTAGCAGGAGCAATGGTAGAAGTATTAGCAGTCGTTGTAACAGTAGTAGTAGCATTTGTCATAGTAGTAGTTGTTGTAGTTATTGTAGCTATAATAGTATAAGTAGTAGTCATAGAAGCAGAAGTAGTAGCAGCGACAGTAGTAGTAGCAGCAGCAGTTGTATTAGCAGTGCTAGTCGCAATAGTTGTTGTAGTAGTAGCCGCATTAAAATAAGAATTAGTAGGAGGGAAATTATTTGTTGTCAAAATAGTAGTAGGAATAGTAGTAGTAGTTGGAGCAGGAATATATGTAGTGGTAGTGGTAGTAGTTGTAGTTGTAGTAGAAGTAACAGTTGTAGTTGCAGCAGTAGTACTAGTAGTAGTAGCAGTTGTAGTAGTAGTAGGGGTTGTTGTAGTAGTAGTTCTAGTAGTACTGGTAGTAGTTGTAGAAGTGGTGGTATAAGTTGTAGTAGTAGTAATAGCGGGAGTAGTAGTTATTATTGTAGTAGTAGTAGTGGTGGTGGTAGTAGTAGTAGCATCAATAGTAATAGAAGTCATAATAGCAGAAGTGGTAATACTAGTAGCAGTAGTATTTATTGTAATAGGAGTAGTAGCAGTTCTAGTAGCAATAGTAGTATTTGTAGTAGTAGCAGTAGTTGTAGTCTCAGCAATAATAGTAGTAGTAGTAGAAGAAGTAGTAGTAGCAGTAGTAGTTGTCGTAGTAGTAGTTGTAGTAGTAGAAGTACTAGTAGGAGTAGTAGTAGGAGTAGGAGCTGGAGTAGTAGGAGTAGTTGTAGTACTAGTAGTAGTAGCATTGGTTGTAGTAGTCAATGTAGTGGTTGATTCGTGGTATTAGTACTAGTAGTAGTAATAGTAGTAGGGGTAGTAGTAGTAGTAGTAGTACTAGTCATAGTAGCGGTAGTAGTAGTAGTAATAATAATAATAATAGTAGTTGTAGCAGTAGTAGAACTATAGATGTAGGAGTAGTAGTTCTAGTAAATGTAGTTGGAGTAGTAGTAGTTGTAGAAGTAGGAGTAGTAGGAGCAGCAGCAGCAGTAGTAGTAGTAGCAACAAAAGGAGTGGTAGTAGTGGCAATAGGAGTAGTTGTTGTAGTAGTAGTAGCAGCAGCAATAATAGTAATAGTGTAGTAGTAGTGGCAGTACTAGTAGTAGTATTAGTAGTAGTAGAAGTAGAAATAGTAGTAGCAGTAGTAGCAGTACTAGTTGTAGTAGCATTAGCAATAGAAGTAGTCGCAATAGTAGTTGCAATAGTAGTCCTAGTAGGAGAAGTAGTTGGAATAGTAGTATTAGTTGCAGCCGCATGAACAGTAGTAGCAGCAATAGTAGTAGTAGTTGTGATAGTATTTGTAGTAGTAGTAATAGCAGCAGTAGCAGTAGTAGTAGTAATACTCGCACTAGTAGTAGTAGTAGTTTTCGTAGTAGCCATGTTAGTAGCAGCTACAGCAATAGTAATAGTAGTAGTAGTAGTAGTAGTAGTAGTAGTAGTAGTAGTAGTAGGAGAAGTAATAGTAGCAATAGTAGTAGCTGTAGTAGTAGTAGAAGTTGTTTTGGTAGCAATAGCAGCAGCAGTAGCTGCGGTTGTAGTAGTAGTAGTTGTTATCGTAGTAGTTGTACTAGGAGTAGTAGGTGTAGCTGCAGCAGTAGCTGCGGTTGTAGTAGTAGTAGTCGTTATCGTAGTAGTTGTACTAGGAGTAGTAGGTGTGTGTGGAGTAGTAGTATTAGTATGACTAGTGTTGGTGGTAGTCGTAGTAGTAGGAGTAATAGTAGCAATTGAAGTAGTCAGTATCGTAGCAGAAGTAGTATTAGTAGTAGTAATAGGAGTAGTACTAGTGATAGTAGTAGCAGTAGCATTAGCAGTAGTAGTTGTAATAGTTATAGTAGTAGCAACTGCATTAGTAGTAGTAGTTGTTATAGCCCATCGTAGTAGTGGAAGTAGTAGTAGCAGGAGTTGTAGTATTAGCAAAAGTAGTAGTAGAAGTAGAAGTAGTAGTAGTCATAGTACTAGGAGAAGTGGAATTATTAGTAATGATACTAGTAGTAGTATAATAAGTAGTAGTGGTAGTAGTTAAAATAGTAGTAGTAGCAATAGTAGTAGTAGTAGTAATATTAGAAGTTATTGAAGTAGTAGTAGCAGAATTTTTCGTAGGACGAAAAGATGTAGTAGAGCCGTAATATTAGTAGAAGTAGTAGTAGTAAAAGTAGCAGTAGTAGCAATATTAGTAGTAGTAGTGGTAATTAGAGGAGTAGTAGTAGCAATAGTACCAACAATTACTGCAGTAGCATTAGTACTAGAGGTAGTAGTAGTAGAAGATGCAGCAGTTGCAATTGTAGCAATAACAATGGCTGTACTAGTATCAGTATTAGTAGTAGTTATTGTAGTAGCAGTAGTTGCCATAGTGGTAGTAGTAGTATTTGGAGTATTAGTAGCAGTAGTAGAATTAGAAATAGTTGTAGTACTAGTAGTAGTAATAGCATTAGGAGTAGTTATAGTAATAGAAGTAGTTATAGCAGTAGCAATAGTAGTAGGGTGAGTAGTAGTAACCATGGTAGTAGTTGTAGTGACAGTGGTAGCAGTAGTATAAGTAGTAGTAGTACTAGTACTATTAGCGGTAGCTATAGTTGTAGTAGTAGTAGTTGTTGGACTAGTAGTGATAGGAGAAGTAGTAGTAGTTATTATTGAAGGAGAAGTTATAATAGTTGTTATAGTAGTAATAGCAATAGTAGAAGTTATAGTAGTAGTACAAGTAGTAGTTGTTGTTGTAAAAGAAGTTGTAGAAGTAGTACTAGTAGTAATAAGAGTAGTAGTAGAAGCATTAGTGGTTTCTTTAGTTATAATAGTAATTGTAGCAGTAGTAGTTGTAATAGTGCAAGTAGTACAACAGTATCAATTGTACCAGCAGTAGTAGGAGTGGTAGTAGAAACGGCAGGAGCGTTGTGGCAGTAGAAGCAGTAGCAGTAGCAATAGTAGTTGGAGTAGTAGCAGTAGTAGTCGTAGTGGTAGCAACAACAAAAATAACAACAGTAAGCAGCATCAACAACAACTACAACAGTAGTAGTATTAATAGGAGTAATAGTAGTATTATTAATAGCAATAGTAGTAGTTGTAGTAGTAGTAGAAGTAGTAGTAGTAGCAATAGTAGTGGTAGTAGTAGTTGTTGTTGTAGTAGTAGTAGTACTAATAGTGGTAGTAGCAGCAATAGTAGTTGTAGTAGCAAAAGTAGCAACAGTAGCACTCGTTGTCGTAGTCATAGCTATAGTTGTTGCAATAGTGGCAGTAGTAGCAAAAGTAGTAGTGGTAGTTGTAGTAGTAGTTATTATATTAGTACTAGTAGTAGGATTTGTAGTAGTAGTGCTAGTAGCAGTAGTAGCAATTGTAGTAGCTGAAGTAGTAGTAATAGTAGTAGTAGTAGTAGCAGTAGTACTTGTAGTAATAGTGCTAGTAGAAGCAATAGCAATTGTCGTACCTATAGTAGTAGTAAAAGTAGTAGTAGTAGTGGTGGTGGTGGTCGTAGTAGCAGTAGTCATAGTTGTAGACCAGTAGTAGTAGCAAAATAGTATTTGTTGTAGTAGTATTACTTTTAGTAATTGTAGTTGTAGTAGTAGTAGAAGTCATAGCAGATGTAGCCACAGAAGTAGTAGTAATAGTAGTAGTAGTAGAAGTTGTAGTAGTTATTACAGCAGTAGTAGTAGTAGCAAGAGTCGTAGTAGCAACGATAGTGCTAATAGTAGTTGGAGCTAAGTAGTCGTAGTAGCAGAAGTTGTAGTAGTAATAGAAGTTGTAGAAGTTGCAATAGTAGCTGTAGAAGTATTAGTAGCAATAGTAGTACTAGCAGTACTAGTAGTAGCTATTGTTGTAGTAGTAGTAGTAGTAGCAATAGCCATTGTAGTAGTAGTAGTAGAAGCAGGAGCAATAGTAGCAGCAATAGTCATACTAATAGTAGCAGTACCAGTAGTAGAATTAGTAGCTAAAGTAGTACAATAATAGTATTAGTACTCGTTATAGTAGGAGTAGTAGTAGTAGTAGCAGTATTAGCAACAGTTGCAGTAGTAGTAGAAATAGTAGTAGTGGTGCTAGCAATAGTAATAGTGCTAGTAGTAGTAGCCCTAGCAGTACTAGAGGCAGTAGTAATAGTTGTAGTAGTAGTATTGGTAGCAATAGTATAAGTAATTGTAGTAGTAGTAGTAGTCATAGTAGTAGGAGTATTAGTAGTAGTAGTTGAAGTAGTAGTAGAAGCCTTAGTATTTGCCGTTGTTGTTGCAGAATTAGTTGTAGTAGTAGTTGTTGTTGTAGTAGAAGTGGGAGTAGTAGGCGCAGAAGTAGTAATAGTAGTTATAGTAAAAGTAGTAGTATTAGTAGTAGTAGTTATTGTAGAAGTGCCAATAGTAGGAGCAAAAGTTGTAGCTGACGAAGTTGTAGTAAAAGTGGCAGCAGTAGTAGTACCGGCAGTAGACAGAATAATTATACTAGTAGTAGCAGTAGTAGTAATAGTACGAGTAGTTGTTGTTGTACTAGTAATAGTATTACTAGGAGTAGTAGTAGTAGTAGTAGTAGTAGTAGTAGTAGTAGTAACAGTTGTAGCAGTAATAGTAGCAGTAGTAGTAGCATTTGCCATAGTAGTAATAGTTTCAGTTATAGAGACTATAGTTGTATAAACAGTAGTCATAGTAGCTAGAGTAGTGGTAGCGATAGTAGTAGTAGTAGCAGCAATAGTTGTTGTAGTTGTAGTAGTGGTAGCAATAGTTGTTGTAGTAGTAGCCACAACAATATGAGAATTAGTAAGAGCAGGAACAAATACTGTCACAGTAGTAGTAGAAGCAGTAGTGGTAGTTGGAGGAGTAGTATATGTAGTCGTAGTGGTAGTAGTTGTAGTAGTAGTAGAAGTAGTAGTAGTAATAGCAGTTGTAGCAATTACAGTAGCAATAGCCATTGTAGTAGTAGTAGTGGTAGTTGTGGTAGAAGTAGTAGTAGTACTGGTAGTAGATGTAGAAGTGGTAGCAGAAGTAGTAGTAGTAGTGGCAACAGAAGGTGTAGTAGTAGTAGTAGTAGTGGTAGTAGTAGTAAGAGTAGCAGCAGTAACAGAAGTCGTAATAGCAATAGTAGTAGTGGTAGTAGGAGTAGTATTTATGGTAATAGAAGGTGTAGTAGTAGTACTACTAGCAATAGTAGCAGTACTACTAGCAATAGTAGCAGTACTTGTAATAGCAGTAGTTTCAACCATAGTAGTAGTAGTAGTAGTAGTAGTTCTGGTAGTAGTAGTTGTAGTAGTAGAAGCAGTTGTAGGATTAGCAGTAGGTGTAGGAGCTAGAGTAGCAGTAGTAGTAGCAGCGGTAGTAGTAGTAGCAACGGTAGTTGTATTAGTAGTAGTAGTAATAGTAGGAGCAGCAGCTGCAGTAGCAGTAGTAGCAGTAGTACTAATAGGAGTAGTAGCAGCAGTAGTAGTATTAGTAGTAGGAGTAGTAGCAGGAGTAATAGTAGCAGTAGTAGTTATAGAAGTAGTAGTAGTAGCAATATGAGTAGTTGTAGTAGTATTTGTAGTAGTAGTGGTTGTCGTTGTTGTGATAGTAATAGTGTAGTAATTGTCGCAGTACTAGTAGTAGAAGTATAGTAGTAGTAGTAGTAGTAGTAGTTGTAGTTGTAATTGCAGTAGTGGTGGTAGTAGTCGCACTAGTAGTGGTAGGAGTAGTACTTGTTGTTATTGAAGGAGAAGTAGTAGTTGCTGTTGTAGTAGTAATAGCTATCATAGTAGTTATAATAGTAGTACTAGTAGTAGTAGTTGTTATAAAAGTAGTTATAGAAGTAGTACTAGTAGTAGTAATAGTAGTAGTAGAAGCATTAGTAGCTTGTTTGGTTGTAATAGTAGTAGTGGCAGTAGTAGTTGTAATAGTGCAAGCAGCAGCAGTAGTTGCAGTAGCAATAGCAGTAGAAGTGGTAGGAGTGTTGTAGCAGTAGAAGTAGTAGCAGCAGAAGCAGTAGGAGTGTTGTAGCAGTAGTAATTCTAGGAGAAGTCATAGTAGTACTCATAGTGGTAGGAACAACAAAACAACAACAATACTAGTAGTAGTAGTAGCGACAACAACAACAACAGTAGTAGTATTAGTAGGAGTAATAGTTGTAGTAGTAGCGGAAGTAGTAGCAGTAGCAATAGTGGTGGTAGTAGTAGTTGTTGTTGTTGTTGTAGTAGTAGTAATAGTAGTAGCAACAACAACAGTAATAGTAGTAGTAGTAGTAGCAAGAGTAGTAGCAGTAGCACTAGTTGTTGCAGTCATAGCTGCAATTGTTGCAGTAGTAGCAGCAGTAGCAGAAGTAGTAGTGGTAGCTATAGTAGTAGTTATTGTATTAGTAGTAGTAGTAGTAGTAGGACTTGTAGTAGTACTAGTAACAGTAGTAGCAATTGTAGTAGCTATAGTAGTAGTAAAAGAAGTAGTAGTAGTAGTTGCAGTACTACTTGTAGTAATAGTGCTATTAGTAGCAATAGCAATTGTAGTTGCTATAGTAGTCGTAAAAGTAGTAGAAGTCGTAGTAGTAGTATGGTCGTAGCAATAGCAGTAGTTGTAGTAGTAATAGTAGTAGCAGAAATTGTATTTGCTGTTGCAGTATTAGTTGTTGTAATTGTTGTTGTAGTAGTAGTGGCGGTCATAGCAGAAATAGCCATACTAGTAGTAGTAATAGTAGTAGTAGTAATAGTAGTAGCAGTAGTAGTTATAGTTAGTTGTTACACTAGTAGCAGTAGTAGCAAGAGTCGTAGTAGTAGCAGTGGTGGTAATAGTAGTCGCAACAGCTGTAATAGTAATAGCAGAAGGTGTAGTAGTAATAGAAGTGGTAAAAGTAGCAAAAGTTGCTGTAGAAGTATCAATAGCAATAGTAGTACAAGCAGTACTAGCAGTAGCTATAGTAGTAGTAGCAGTAGTATTGGCAGAAGCCGTTGTAGGAGTAGTAGTAGAAGTAGTTGTAGTAGTAGCAACTGTAGTCATACTAATAGCAGTAGTACCAGTAGTAGCAGTAGTAGTTGAAGTAGTAGTAGTAGTATTAGTACTCATTATAGTAGGAGTAGTAGTAGTCGCAGTAGAAGTAGCAATAGCAGTAGTAGTAGTACCTGCAGTAGTAGTAGTGGTAGTAGTAGTAGCCGCAGTAGTAATAGCAGCAGCAGTAATAGTAATAGTAGTGTTAGCAATTTTAGTAGTAGTAGTAGTCATAGTAATAGGAGTATTAGTAGTAGTAGTCGTAGTAGTAGTAGAAGACTTAGTAGTTGTCGATGTAGTTGCATAATTAGTTGTAGTAATAGTTGTTGTTGTAGTAGAAGTGGCAGCAATAAGAGCAGAAGTAGTAGCAGGAGTAGTTGTAGTAATAGTAGCAGCAGCACTAGTAGTAGTTGTTGTAGAAGTCGCAATAATAGGAACAGAAGTAGTAGCTGAAGAAGTTGTATTAAACATGGCAACAATAGTAGTGCTGGTAGTAGTAATAACAGTTGCAGTAGTAGTAGCACTAGTAGGAGGAGTTGTACTAGTAATAATATTTGTAGGAGTAGTAGCAGCAGTAGTAGTAGTAGTAAAATAATAGTAGCATTTACCATAGTAGTAGTAGTTGTAGTTCTAGTAGCTCTAGTAGTATGAGCAATAGTCATAGTAGCAGGAGTAATAGTAGCGATAGTCGTAGTAGCAGTAGTAGTTGTAGTAGTAGTAGTGGTAGCAATATTTGTTGTAGTAGTAGCCGCAATAATATAAGAATTAGTAGGAGCGGGAACAGTTATTGTCACAGTAGTTGCAGAAGTAATAGTGGTAGTTGGAGTAGTATATGTAGTCATAGTGGTAGTAGCTGTAGTAGTAGTAGAAGCATCAGTAGTAGTAGTAGCAGTTGCAGTAGTAGTAGCAATTGTAGTAGTAGTAGTGGTAGTTCTAGTAATACTAGTTGTACTGCTAGTAGTTGTAGAAGTGGTAGCAGAAGTAGTAGTAACAGTAATAGCGACAGCAGTAGGTGTAGTAGTAGTAGTAGTGGAAGTAGTAGAAGTCATAGTAGCAGTAGTAACAGAAGTCATAATAGCAATAGTAGCAGTAGTAGCAGTAGTTGTATTTATGGTAATAGGAGGTGTATAGTAGTACAAGTAGCAACAGTACCAGTAGTAGCAGCAGCAGTAGTTTCAACAATTGTAATAGTAGTAGTAGAAGTGGTAGTAGCATTTACCATAGTAGTAGTTGTAGTTCTAGTAGCTCTAGTAGTATAGAAATAGTGATAGTATCAGGAGTAGTAGTAGCGAAAGTATTAGTAGCAGTAGTTGTAGTTGTAGTAGTAGTAGTGGTAGCAAAATTTGTTGTATTAGTAGTCGCAATAATATAAGAATTAGTAGGAGCAGGAGCAGTCATTGTCACAGTAGTAGCAGAAGCTATAGTGGTAGTTGGAGTAGTATATGTAGTCATAGTGGTAGTAGCCACAGTAGTAGTAGAACCATCAATAGTAGTAATAGTAGCAGTTGCAGTAGTAGTAGCAGTTGTAGTAGTAGTGGTAGTTCTAGTAATACTAGTTGTACTTGTAGTAGTTGTAGAAGTGGTAGTAGAAGTAGTAATATTTTTTTATAACGGCAGTAGTAGGTGTAGTAGTAGTAGTAGTGGAAGTAGTAATAGTCATAGTAGCAGTAGTAACAGAAGTGATAATAGCAATAATAGTAGTAGCAGCAGTTGTATTTATGGTAATAGGAGGTGTAGTAGTAGTACTAGTAGCAACAGTACCATTAGTAGCAACAGCAGTAGTTTCAACAATTGTAATAGTAGTAGTAGTAAAAGTGGTAGTAGCAGTAGTAGTTACGGTAGTAGTAGTAGCAGTAGTAGTTGTGGTAGTAGTAGTTGTAGTAGTAGAAGCAGTCGTAGGAGAAACAGTAGGAGTAGGAGCTAGAGTAGCAGCAGTAGTAGTAGTAATACAAGTAGAAGTAGTAGTGGTGGTAGTAGTAGCAGTAGTAGTTGTATTAGTAGTATTAGTTGTATTAGTAGTAGTAGCAGTAGCAGCAGCAATAGCAGTAATAGTCGTAGTATTAGTAGTAGTAGCAGTAGTAGTAATAGGAGTAGTTGTAGCAGTAGTAGTATTAGCAGTCAGAGTAGTAATTGTAGTAGTACTAGTAGGAGTAGTAGTAGCAATAGTAGTTATAGAAGTAGTAGTAGCAATAGTGGTGGTAGTAGTAGTAGCAACAATAGTAGTAGTTGCAGTAGTATTTGTAGTAGTAGTAGTAGTAGCAACAATAGTAGCAGTAGTAGCAATAGGAAAAGTAATAATAGCAATAGTAGTAGTTGTAGTAGTTGTAGAAATAGTTGTAGTTGCAATAGCAGCAGCAATCGTGGCAGTTGTAATAGTAGTAGTAGTAGTACTAGTAGTAGTAGCAATTGTAATTGTTGTAGTGGGAGTAGTAGGAGTAGCTATAGCAGTAGCAGCAGCAATAGTTGTAGTAGTAGCAAAAGTAGCAAAAGTGTGAGTGTTTGGAGTAGTAGTATTAATATGACTTGTAGTAGTAGTAGTAGTTGTTGTTGTAGGACCAGTAGTAGCAGTTGGAGTAGTCATAATAGTAGCTGAAGTAGCACTAGTTGTAGTAATAGGAATAGTAGTGTTGAGAGTAGTAGGAGTAGCATTAGCAGTAGCAGCAGTAGTAGTAGCAATCGCATTAGTAGTAGTAGTAAAAGCTATAGTAGATGGAGTTGTAGTAGCAGCAGAAGCAGCAATAGAAGCGAAAGTTGTAGTAGCTGCAGTAATAGCGGAGGTGGAAGTGTTAGTGATAATTTTAGTAGTAGTGGTAGTAGTAACAATAGTAGTAGTAGTAGCAGTAATCGTTATGCCAGTAGGAGGAGAAGACGTAGTAGTAGTAGTAGTAGTAGTAGTAGTAGAAGCAGTAGTACTCACAATATTAGTAGTAATGGAAGTAGTTGGAGTAGTAGTAGTGCAGCAGTAGTACCAGTAGCTACTATAGTAGCAGTAGTAGCAGCAGTTGCAGTTGTTGCAGAAGTAGCAGTAGTATTAGTAGTAGTTGCCATAGTAGTAGTTGGAGTATTTGGGGTATTAGTAGCAGAAGTAGCAGCCGATGTAGTAGTTATCGTAGTAGTAGTAGTAGCAGTTGTAATAGTAGCATTAGTAGTAGAGATGTAGCAATAGAAGTACTTGTAGCAGTAGTAGTAGTAGGGTGAGTAGTAGTAGTAGTCGCAGCAGCAGCAGCAATAGCAATAATAGAAGAAGTAGTAGTAGTAGTAGCGGTAACAGTTGTTGTAGTAGTAGTAGTAATAGCAGCAGAAGTTGTGGTAGGAGAAGTAGTAGTTGTTATCGAAGGGGAAGTAGTTGTAGTAGTAATAGCAATAGTAGTAGTTATAGTAGTAGTACAAGTAGTAGCAGTAGTTATAGAAGTAGTACTACTAGTTGTAACAATGGTAGCAGAAGTATTAGTGGTTTCATTAGTTGTAATAGTTGCAGTAACAGTAGTAGTTGTAATAGTGTTAGCAGTAGCAGTAGCAGTAGTTGATGTTGTTGTAGCAGTAGCAGTCGAACCGATAGTACTGTTGTAGTAGTAGATGCAATAGCAATAGTAATAGTAGTAGGAGAAGTCGTAGTGGTAGCAACAACAAAAACAACAATAATAGTAATAGTAGTAGTAGTGACAGCAATAGCAACAACAACAGCAGTAGTCGTATTAGTTAGCGTAGTAGTAGTAGTATTAGTTGCCACAGTAGTATTTGTAGTAGTTGTAGTAATAATAGTAGTAGTACTAATAGTAGTAGTAGCAGCAGTAAGAGTAGTAGTAGTAGCAGCAAGAGTAGTAGCAGTGGAACTAGTTGTTGCAGTAGTAGCTGTAGTAGTTGTAGTGGCTGTAGCAGTAGCAGTAGCAGTAGCGGTAGCTATAGTAGGAGTTATTATATTAGTACTAGTAGTAGTTGTACTTGTAGTAGTAGTATTAGTAGCAGTAGTAGCAATTGTAGCAGTTATAGTAGTAGTCAAAGTAGTAGTAGTAGTAGAACTTGTAGTAGTAGTGCTAGTAGTAGCAATAGCAATTGTGGTAGCCATAGTATTCGTAAAAGTAGTAGCAGTTGTAGTAGTTGTTGTAGTAGTAGCGGCAGTAGTAGTTGTTGTAGCAGCAGTAGTAGTAGAAATAGTGGTTGAAGTAGTAGTATTAGTCGTAGTAATTGTAGTAATAGTAGTAGTGGTCGTAGCAGAAGTAGCAAGAGTTGTAGTATCAGCAGTAGTGGTAATTGTAGTCACAACAGCAGTAGTAGCAGTAGCAGAAGTTGAAGTAGTAATAGAACTTGTAAAAGTTGTAATAGTAGCAGTAGAGGAACTAGTAGCAATAGTAGTACTAGCAGTACTAGCAGTAGCTATAGTAGCAGTAGTAGCTATTGTAGTAGTGGTAATAGAACCAGTAGCAGTAGTAGCAACAACAATAATAGTAAGAGTAACAGTAGTAGTAGTAGTAGTAGTAGTGTTTGTAGTAGTTGTAGTAGAAGTAGTAGTACCAATAGCAGTAGTAGTAGCAATAGTAGTAATAGTGCTAGCAGTAGTAGTAGTGGTAGTAGTAGTAGCTACAACAGTAGTAGTAGTTGCAACAGCAGCCGTAGTAGTATTAGTAGCAGTAGTGTTAGCAGTTGTAGTAGTAGTAGTATTAGTAGTAGTAGTGTTAGCAGTTGTAGTAGTAGTAGTCGCCGTTACATTAGGAGTATTTGTAGTAGTAGTAGTAGTCACTATTGTAGAAGTATTAGTAGCAGTAGTAATTGTAGTAGTAGAAGCATTAGTAGTTGCAGTAGTAGCAAAATTAGTCGTAGTAGTAATAGTTATAGTGGTAGTAAAAGTGGTAGTAGTAGGAGCAAAAGTAGTTGCAGTAAAAGTAGCAGCTGTACAAGTAGTAGTAGTAGTAGTAGAAGTGGCAGTAGTAGGAGCATAAGTAGTGGCTGAAGTAGTTGTAGTAGTAGTTGCAATAGTAATAACAACTATAGTTATAAGCAGCAGCAGCAGTAGTAACGACAGTAGTTGTCATTGTACTAGTAATAGTATTAGCAGCAGTAGTAGAAGTAGTAGCAGTAACAGTAGTAGTAGTCATAACATTTGCCATTTTAGTAGTAGTTCTAGTTATAGTAGCTATAGTAGTATGAGCAGTAGTCGTGGAAGCCAGAGTAGTAGCAGCAACAGTAGTAGTTGTAGTAGTAGCAGTAGTTGTTGTAGTAGTAGTGATAGCGATAGTTGTTGTAGTATTTGCCACAGTAACATAAGAAGTAGTAGGAGCTGGAACAGTTGTTGTCATAGTAGTAGTAGGAGCAGCAGTAGTAGTTGGAGAAGTAGTATATGTAGTGGTAGGAGAAATAGTATATGTAGTAGGAGCTGGAATAGTTGTTGTCATAGTAGTAGTTGGAGTAGTGGTAGTAGTTGTAGTAGTAGTAGTAGAATTAGTAGTAGAAATAGTAGTAGTAGCAGCAACAATAGTTGCCGTAGTAGTGATAGTTGTAGTAATAGTAGTAGTAGAACTAGTAGTAGTTGTAGAATTGGTAGCAGAAGTCGTAGTAGCAGTAATAGCGACAGCAATAGTTGTAGTAGTAATAGTAGTAATGGTAATAGTAGTAATAGCAACAGTAATAATAGAAGTCGTAATAATAGTAGTAGTGGTAGTAGCAGAGGTAGTAGTTGAAGTAGCCATAGTAGTTGCAGTCATAATTGTAGTAGCATTTGTAGTAGCAGTAGTTGTAGCAGAAGTAGTTGTAGTATTAGTTGTAGTTGTAGTACTAGCATGCGTAGTAGCAGCTTAGGAGTAGTACTAGTAATAGTAGTGAGAGTAGTAAGAGTAGTAGTAATAGTTGGAGTGGCAGGAGTAGTAGTAGCAGTAGCAATAGCAGTAGAACTAGTAGTAGCAGTAGCTGTAATAGTAGTAGTAGTAGTAATAGTGTTAGTAGGATTAGTAGTAGTAGTGGTAGCTATAGGAGAAATTCAAGTAGTAGAAGTTGCAGTAGTAGTAGTTGTTGTTGTTGTTATTATTGTTGTTATTGTAGTACTAGTAGCAGAACTAGCAATAGTAGCAAAAGTAGTAGTAGTAGCAGCAGAAGTAGTAGTCTTTAGTAGCAGTAACAGCAGTAGCCGTTGTTCGAGAAGTAGTAGTAATTGTTATCGACGGTGAAGTAATTATTGTAATAGTAGTGGAAGTCGTAGCAATAGTAGCAATGATAGTAGCGGTAGTAGGAGTAGCAGAAGAAGCAGTGGTTGTGGTGGCAGTAGTAGGAGCAATAGCAGTCGTAGTACGAGTAGTAGTAGTCGTAGTTGTAGTAGTAGTACTAGTAGTAGCAGCAATAGTAGTAGTGGTAGTAGTAATAGTAATAAAAGTAGTAGAAGGGGTAGTAGTAGCAATAGTAATAAAAGTAGTAGTAGGAGGAGGAGTAGTAGTAGGAGTTGTAGTAGTAGCAATAGTAGGAGTTGCAGGAGAAGTAGTAAGGGCAGTAGTAGTAGCAGTAGCAGTGGTAACGGTAGTAGTGGTAGCATACTTAGTGTAAGCAGTGGTAGTTGTAACAGTAGGAATGGAAATAGTATTAGCTGAAGTAGAAAGAGTAGTAGTAGTAAAAGTAGCCGTAATAGTTGTGGTAATAGTAGTAGTAGCAGTAGTAGTAGTAGCGGAAGCAATAGCAGTAGTCGAAGTAGAAGTGGTAGAATTAGTTGTAGCAGTAGTAGAAGCTATAGCAGTTGTAGAAGCTGTGGTAGAGCTCTTAGTATTAGTAGGAGTAGTGATAGTTATAGTAGTAGTCATAGTAGTAGCAGTAGCAGTAGTACTAGTTGTAGTAGTAGAAGTAGCAGTAGTAGTTGTTATAGTAGTAATAGTAAGAGTAATTGTTGTAGTAGCAGTTGTAGTAGTAGCAGTATTAGTAGTAGTATTAGTAGTAGCAGAAGAAGTAGTAGTAGTAGCAGTAGCAGTAGTTGCAGTAGTAGTAGAGCAGTAGAAGTTATAGTAGTAGAAGTGGTAGGAGTAGCAGATGTATCTGTCATTGTAGCAGTAGTAGCAGTTGTTGTGGTAGTGGTAATTGTAGTATAAGTTTCAACAGTAGTAGTAATAGTAGTAGTTGTTGTATTAGTAGCTGAACTAGTAGTAGTGGTTGTACTATTAGTAGCAAAACTAGTTGTAGTGGTAGAAGTAGTTATTATAGTTGTAATAGTAATAGTTGTCGTAGTAGAAGCAATAGCAGTAGTACTTATTTTAGCAATTGCAGCAGGTGCAACGGTAGTAATTGTAGCAATAGTAGTAGTAAGAGCAATAGTAGCAATAGTAACTGTGATAATAGTAGTCGCAGTTGTAGCTATAAGAGCAACATTAGTAATAGTAGTAGTAATAGTAACAATAGCTGTAACCGTAGATGCAAAAGAAATAGTCACAGTAGTAGTAGCAGTAGTAGTAGTCGCCGTAGCAACACGAGTAGTAGTAGTCCTAGAAGTAGTAGTATAAGTAGTTGCAGAAGTAGTAGTAGTAGTAGCAACGGAAGCTATAGTAACAGTAGCCGCCACAGCAGCAGTAGTAGTGGTAGCAGTAATAGCAGTAGAAGTAATAGCCGAAGTTGTAGTTGTAGTTGTAGTGGTAGCAGTAGTTGTAGCAACAGTAGTGGTAGGAGAAGTAGTATTAGTTGTTATGATAAGGGAAGTAGTAGTAGTAGTAGCAATACTTGTAACAATAGAAGCAGTAGTAGCTTTAGTAGTAGTATTAGTAGTAGTAGCAGTAGTAATAGAAGTAAGAATAGCAATAGTAGTAGTAATAGTATGAGTATTGGTAGCAATAGTAATAGTGATAGCAGTAGTAGTAAAAGTAGTAGTAGCAGTAAGAGTAGCAGCAGCATTAGTACTAGTAGGAGTATGAGTAGTAGTAGTAGCAGTAGTGGAAGTAGTAGTAGGAGTTGTGGTATTAGCAGTAGTGGTGGTGGTGGTGGTTGTGGTAGTTGTAGTAGTTATAGTTGCAGTAGTAGCAGCATTAGTTGTAGCAGAAGTAATAGTCGTAGTAGTAGTAGTAGTTATAGATGAAACAGTAGCAATGTTGTAGTAGTAGTAGTAGCAGTAGCAGTAGTACCGATAGTACCAATAGTAATAGCAGTTGCAGGAGTCGTTGTAATATTAGTAGCAATAGCAGTAGTAGCAGTAGTATCAGAAGTAGCAATGATAGTTGCAGTTGTAGTAGTAGCAGCAATTGTAGCAGTACTAGCAGTAGTTGCAAAAGTAGTAATAGTTGCGACAGTTGCGACAACTACTACTTCTGTTGTTGCTATGGTTGTTACTACCAAAACAAAAACTACTACTACTACTATTACAACTAGTACTACTTTTACTGCTACTACTACGACTCCACAACAGTTACAACTATTACGACTTCTAGTACAATTACCAATACTAGTGTAAATACTATTACTACTGTTGCTACTACTACAAATGATGCTACTACTACTACTACAAGCACTACCGCAACAAAAGCTACAACTAGCTCTGCTACTACTAATACTATTACTACTACCACTACTACTACTGCTACTTCTAACACTACTACTATTATTAAACTACTACTAGAATAACTACACTACTATTATTACTACTACTACTCTTTCTACTACTACTAGTACTATAATTACTGCTACTACTGCAACTTCCACTACTGCTACAACAACTTCTACTACCACTATTACGACTACTACTACTTTTGCCTATTGTACTCCTCCTCCTCCTCCTACTACTACTACTACCACTACTACGACTACCACTACTATCACTACCAGTACCACCACCACTACTACTACTACTCCTACTACTACTACTATTGATGCAGTTATTGCTACTTTTACTATTACTACCACCACTACTACTATTACGCCTACTACAACAGCTACTACTACTTCAGCTACTAATACTACTACTACGACTAATACTAATATTATTACAACAACAATTACTACCACCAGTACCACTCTTACTATTATCACTCCAACTACTACTAGTTCTACTACCACTATTAATACTGCTACTACTAGTACTACTAATACTATTACTACTACTACTACTAGTACTACTATTGCTTCTATTACTACTATGACTACTACTACTACGACTACTACTACAATGACTACTACGACTATGACTGCTGTTGCCACTGGTTCTTCTACTCCTACTACTACTACAACTACTATGACTACTACTACTGCCACTACTTGACTACTACTACTACCCCGACTATTATTACAACTACTACTACAACTACAACTACTGCTCCTACTCGTAATACTACTAATACTACAACTACCAAAACTACTTTTGCTACTACTGCTACTACTACTACCACAACTACTTCTACCACTACTACACCTTCTCCTACTTTCGCTATGACTACTACAACCCCTTCCCTGCTGCTACTGCAACTACTCCTAATTGCACTACTACAACAACTCATCATGCTCCAACTTCTACTGCTACTCCTACTAGTGTTACTACTACTACAGCAACTACTATTGCAACTGCTACTGTTGCTTATAATACTACTACTACTACTAATGTTACCACTGCTGCTAGTACTAATACTGCAACTAGTACTCCTACAACTACTATTAATACTACTGCTTCTGCTGCTGCTACTGCTATTACCACTACTGCTGCTACTACTGCTCCTACTACTACTACTACCCCTACTTCTACTACTTCTATTATTACTCCTACTACTACTATTTTGATTGCTACACTACTACTATTCCCACTCCTACACCTATTCCTACTACTACTACTAGAACAACTACTACTACCACTACTATAACTACTACTGCTGCTGCTACCGCTATTACTATAACTACTTCTACTACTACTAATACTGCTACATGTGCGACTACTACTACTACTAGTACTACTACTGCTACTCCTAGAACTACTACTAGTACGACTGCAGCTTCTACTACTACTACTAAGACTACTGCTACTATGACTACTAATTCTACTACTTCTTCTACTACAACTTCTATAACTACTACAACTACTGCTTCTCCTACTACTACAACTACAACAACAACAATAACAATAACTACTACTGCTACTACCACTACTATTGCTACTACTCTTGCTACTCATTTCGCTACTACTTCTACAACTACTATTACAACAACAATTGTTGTTGTTGTTACTGCCACGATTACTGTTGCTGCTGCTACTACAACTGCAACTGCTGCTACCACTATTACCTCTACTGCTATTACTACTACTACTACTGCAACTACTATTACTCCATCTACTAGTACCACTATCATTAGTTCCACTACTACTCCTGCTACTTCCACTACTACTACTACTTCTACAAAGTTGGTACAATCTCAATATGGCGCAGATTTCTTCCCGCAGGGGCTCGCTCGGGATGCAGATTCCATTACTACTACTACTACAACTACTTCCTCAACTATAACTACTGTTGCTTCTAATACTACACTACTTTTACAACTATTACTCCAACAACCACTACTATTGCTACAACTACTAGTGCAACTTCGCCTAGTGCTGCTACTACTACTACTACGACTACTCCTCGACTACTACTCATGCTACTGGTACTACTACTTCTACTACTACTACTACTATTATTACTATTACTACTACTGCTACTGCTAATACTACTTCTGCTACTACATCTACTAATAATCCCACTACTGCTATTGCAACTACTATTATTGCTAATACTACCACTCCTACTACTGCTACTACTACTACTACTATTAGTTCTACTATTATTACAATTATTACTCCTACTGCAATTAATACTACTTCAACTACTACTACCATTACATCTACTACTACACTACTACTTCGACTACTATTACTACTACTGCTATTACTACTACTACGATTGCTATTGCTACTATTACTTCTAATACCACTACTACTGCTACTACTACTGCAACTAGTACTCCAAAAACTACTATTACTACTACTACTACTACTACTACGATTACCACTACTGCTACTACTACTACTAATGCTACAACTACTGCTACTCCTACTCCTACTACTTCTATTATTACTGCTACTACTACTACAACTTTGATTTCTACTCCTGCTACTACTAGCACTCCTACACCTATTTCGACTACAACTACTTCTACTACTCCCACAACTGCTGCTACTACTATTATCATTACAACTATTACTCCTACTGCAATTAATACTACTTTAACTACTACAACCACTACATCTACTACTACACCACTACTTTGACTACAATTACTACTACTGCTACTACTACTACTACGATTGCTATTGCTACTATTACTTCTAATACCACTACTACTGCTACTACTACTACTACAATTAGTACTCCTAGAAATGCTATTACTACTACTACTACTGCCATTAGCACTAATGCTACTACTACTACTATTAATGCTACTACAACTACTACTCCTCCTACTCCTACTACTTCTATTATTACTGCTACTACTACTACTACTTTGATTTCTACTCCTGCTACTACTAGCACTCCTACACCTATTCCGACTACAACTACTTCTACTGCTCCCACAACTGCTGCTACTACTATTATCACTACTGTAGTTATAGTTGTTGCTACTACTGCACCTACAATTACTACTACTACCACTACTTTTTCTACCACTAACAATACTGCTTCTGCTTCTACTACTGCTGCTACTACTACTACTACTGCAAGAACTACTATTATTATTACTGCTGTTGCTACTGTTGCTGCTTCTCCACCTACTATTACTACTACACCTACTACTAATACTATTACCACACCACTACTCCTCCTCCTCCTCCTACTAATATTGTTGTTATAACAACAACAACTACTACTTCTACTACTATTGCTACTCCTCCTCCTGCTCCTCCTCCTAGTAATACTATTACTCGTACTACTACAACTACTACAATTACTACTGCTGCTGCTACTGCTTCTGCTGCTACTACTACTACTTCTAGTCCTGCTACTACTACTCCTCCTACTTCCAATATTACTGGAATTACCCCAATTACTACCACTATGGCTACTACTACTACTACCACCACCACTACTACTACGGCTGCTGCTATTACTACTAATAGTACTACAACTACTAGTATTACTTCTACTAGTGCTAAAACTACTACAATTATTACTACTACCACTATTGCTTATGCTTCTACTACTACTAGTACTACTGTTACTACAGCCACTACTACCACTATTATTAGTACTGCTATTGCTATTACTGCTACTACAACTACTATTACTACTATTACAACAACTACTACTACTACCACGACTACTACTACTACAACTACGACGACGACTACTACTACTACAGCTGCTGCTACTACTACTACTACAACAACTACTACTGCTACAACAACTACGACCACTACTAGTCTTAACAATCCAACTACTTCTGCTATTACTGTTACTACTACCACTACTACTCCACTTACTACTACTACCACTACAACTGCAACAATAACTACTACTAATACTACAAATGCTACTAGTAGTACTACTACTGCTTCTGCTACTACAGCTAAACCAACTACTACTACTACTACTACTACTACAAAAACAATAATAACAACAACTACTAGTAGTACTACTACTACTCCAACTACTACTATAACAACTAATACTACTACTACAAATACAGTTACAACTACGGTTACAACTACTACTGCTACTAGCACTACTACTACTGCTATAGCTACTGCAACAACTACTACTAGTACTACTTGTGCTACTACTTCTGCTGCTACTTCTGCTTCTACTACTGTCATTACTACTATTACTAGAAATACCCTGACTTCTACTCCTACTACTACTTTGACTATTACTATTGCTACTAATGCTACTGCTCCTACTACTACTGGTAGTATTACCGCTACTATTACAACTACCACAACTTCTACTACTACCACTACTTTTGCTATTATTTTCGCTACACTTATTGTTACGTTTGCCACTACTATTGCCACTGCTACAACAACTACTTCTATGACTACTTCTACCACAACTTTTGCTATTGCTACCATTACTACTACAATGACTACTAGTGCTATTGCTAGTTTTACTGCTAGCACGATTACTACTTCAACTACTGCCACTACTACAACTACGAATACTACTAATACCACTACTACTACTACAGCTGCTACTACAACAACTATAGCTACTAATACTACTACTATTGCTACGACAACTACTGCTACTAATACTACTAGTATTACCATAATTACTATTATGGCTACTACTAAAATTGTAACAACAACTACTACTACTGCCACTACTACTACAACTAATACTTCTACTACTTTTGCTATCACTTCTGCTACAATATCTGCTACTAGTATGACTACTACATGTGCTACTATTTCTACAACAACTACGACAATTACTACTACTGCTGCTACAACAACAACTGCTACTACTACTACTATAACTACTACTACTCTATTACTGCTGCAACCTTATCCTCTACTACTACTACTGCTACTAGTATTACTGCTTCTACTACTGTAACTACTTCTACTATAACTACAACTACAGCTACTACAACTAATACAACTACTACTACCGCTGCTACTGTTACTACTGCTACTATGACCACTACTACTGCTACTACTACTGCTACTACTACTATTACTACTACTATTACTATAGTTGCTACTATTATTGCTACTACTACTATTACTAATAATGCTACTACTGCTACTATTATTACTATTGCAACTACTACAACTATTAGTTCTGCTACAACTCCTACTATGACTACTACAATTCGTCCTACTACTACTTCTACTACGAGTATTACTCCTACTGCTACAGCTACCTCAACTATTACAACTACGAATACTACTGCTACTACCAATACCACTACTACTACTACTACTACTACTAGTACTACTACTGCAACTACTGCTGCTACTACTACTAAAATGACTACTACTCCTAATAATACCTCTGCTTCTGCGACAACTACAAATACTACTGTTATTACTCACACAACTACTGCTACTATTGCTACAGCTACTAATACTACTAGTATTACAGAAATTACTATTATGGCTACTACTAAAATTATAACAACTACTGCTAGTACTAACACTACTAGTACAACTAACACTTCTACTACTTTTGCAACAGCTTCTCCTACTACTTTTGCAACAGCTTCTCCTACTATTTTTGCTACCATTATGATTACTACATTTGCTACTATTTCTGCAACAACTACTACATTACTATCACTACTGGTACAACAACTACTAGTACTACTACTACTATAACTCCTACTACTACTACCACAACAACTTCTTCCTCTACTACTGCAACTAGTATTACTGCTTCTACTACTATTGTAACTACTTTTACTTTTACTACAAATACAACTACTACTACTATTGCCCTACTACTATTACTACTGCTACTACTACTACTGCTGCTACTACTACTACTACTACTATTACTACTGCTACTACTACTGCTGCTACTACTACAACTACTACTACTACCATTACTTAAATTGCTACTTTTTTGCTACTACTACTATTACTAATATTGCTACTACTAGTACTATTATTGCTACTACTAGTACTATTATTACTACTACAACTACCACAACTATTAATTATTCTCCTACAACTCCTACTACGACTACTGCAACTAGTCTTCCTACTACTGCTTCTACTCTGATTATTACTACTACTGCTGCTGCTCCTACAACTACGAATACTACTACTACTACAACTACCACTACTGATACTACAACTACTACTAGTACTACTACTGCTACTACTACCACAATGACTACTACTCTTAATCATACCTTTGCTTCTGCTAATACTACAAATACTACTACTGCTTTTGCTACTGCTTCTTCTACTAGTACTACTACTACTTATGCCACTACTACTATAACTGGTATTATTGGTACTGCTGCTACTATTGAAACTAATACCATTTATTCTTCTTCTACTACTTTTACTGCTACTACTGCTGCCGCTGCTACTGCTACTTTTACTATTAATACTATAGCTACTGCTACTGCTGCTTCTACTACTCCTTCAACTAATGTTGCAGCTACTACTACAAATACTACTACTAGTACAGTCGCTACTACTCAGACAACTACAACAACTGCTTATACTACTCTGTCTACTGTAACAAATGTTATTGCTACTACTACTACCACCACTACTACATTTACTACTGCTGCTACTACTACTACCACCACCACTGCTGTTGCTGCTGCTTCAATAGCTACTATTACTACTATTACTACTACAACTATAGCCGTTGCTGCTGCTGCTATTGCTACAACTAATGTTGCTACTACTACTACTACTATTATTACTACTACTATTGTTGTTGTTGCTACTACTACAACTAATGTTGCTACTTCCCCTACTACTACTACTACTACTACTACTACTACTGATGCAACTGTCACTACTCCTGCTATAACAACTGCTGCTCATATTATAACTACTACTACAACTAATGTTGCTGCTACAACTACTTCCACTACCAAAACTACTACTACTACTACTACTACTATTGCTATACTGCTATAACTACAACTACAACTACTACTACTAGTGCTACAACTGCTACTACTAATACTATTATTGTTACAACTCCTACTACTCCTACAACTGCTCCAACTACTACTCCTCGAGTGACTTTTGCCGCTACTACTACTTCTATTATTTCTACTAATGCTACTACTTCTACTACTAGTACGAGTACTACTATTACTACTACAACAACTACTACTACTACGATTCCTACTACTACTACTATTACTAGTACTAGTACTACCATTACTACCCATCTACTTCTGGTACTACTACTTCTACTAATTCTGCTACTACTTCTGCTACTACTACTGCTACAACTACACTACTACTTTTGCTACTACTACGACTACTACTAGTACTACTATTGATACTACTTCTACTATTACTAAAATTGCTTCTACTACTACTACTACGAATACTACAAGTATGGCTACCAATACTACTCCTATTATAGCTACTACTACCACCATTACAACTACTACTACTACGACGACTACTACAAGTACTACTACTCCTCCTCCTACTACTGCTACTATGACTGCATCTAGTAATTCTACTACTACTACTACTTCTGCAATTACTTTCGCTACTACTACTATTACTACTACCACAGCTATGACTAGTACTACTACTACTAGTGCTACTACTACTCCTTCTACATCTACTACTACTATCTACTTCTAGTATTCTACTTCTACTAATTCTGCTACTACTTTTGCTACTACTACTGCTACAACTACACTACTACTTTTTCTACTACTACCACTACTACTAGTACTATTATTGATACTACTTCTACTATTACTAAAATTGCTTCTACTGCTACTACTATTAATACTACAAGTATGGCTACCACTACTACTGCTATTACAGCTACTACTACCACCATTACAACTACTAGTACTGCTACGACTACTACAAGTACTACTACTCCTCCTCCTCCTACTACTACTATGACTACATCTACTAATTCTACTACTACTACTTCTGCAATTACTTTCGCTACTACTACTATTACTAATACCACAACTATGACTAGTACTACTACTACTACTCCTTCTACATGTACTACTACTACTACCACTACTACAACTACTATTGCAATTACTATTGCTTCTGCTATTACTTCTGCTATTGCTACTACAACTACTTCTACCACTACTATTACTAGTACTACTACTCATGTTACTACTACTTCCATTGCTAATACTTTAGCGACATCTACAACTGCTATTGTTACTACTACTGCTACTGCTTCTACTACTACTAATACTAGTATTACTAATATAGCTCCTACAACTCCTACTACTCTTGCTTCTTCTTCTTCTTCTACTACCACTAATACTACTTCTGCTACTACAACAACAACAACTACTATTAAAGCTACTTTCTATTCTGCTACTACCGCTACTACTATTACAACAACTACTATAATAACTAGTATAAGTACTATGACTCCTACTACTATGACTACTCCTACTACCACTACTAGTATTACTACTACTACTATGACTACTACTACTACTATTGCTACAGGAACTACTACTACTACTATTATAATTACTGCTACTACTACTACGACAACTACTACTACTATTACTATTACTACTTCAACTACTGCTACTACTACTACAATGACAACAATGACTACTACTACTGCTGCTACTATAATGACAACAATGACTACTAGTCATAGTAGTTGAAGTATTAGTTGTCATTGTAGTGGTAGAACTCATAGTAGTCGTAGTTGTTGTTGTTGTTATTATGGTTGTACTAGTAGCATAGTAGTAGTAGTAGTTGTTGTAGTAATAGTAATAGTAATACTAGTAGTAGTTGCAATAGTAGTAGTAGTTATAGTAATAGTAGTAGTACTAATAGTAAGAGTAGTAGTAGTAGTAGCAGCAGCAGCAGTAGCAGTAGTAGTACTTGTATTAGTAGGAGTAGTAAAAGTAGTAGGAGTAATAGATGTAGTAGTCGTAGTTGGAGTAGTAGGTGTCATAGTAGTAGTACAGTTATAGTAGTAGTAGTAGTATTAGGATTAGTAGTAGTTGTAGTAGTAGAAGTAGTTGCAGTAGTAGTTGTTGTTATAGTAGAACTACTTGTAGTAGTAGTAGTTGTTATTATTGAAGGGCAATAGCAACAACAACTACAGTAGTTATTATTATAGTAGTAGTAGTACAAGTAGTTGTAGCTGTAGTAGCAACAATAGTAGTAGTAATAAGAGTAGTAGTCTTAGTAGTAATAAGAGTAGTAGTAGTAACAGTAGTAGTTGTTGTAGGAGTGGTTGTTGTCATAGTAGTTGTAGTAGGATTAGCAGTTCGAGTAGGAGTAGTTGCTGTAGTAGTAGCTGTGGTGGTTGTGCAAGCAGTATGAGAAGTAGTTGTTGTAGTTGCAGCAGCAGTAGTATTAGTAGTAGTAGTAGTAGTAATAGTAGTAGCAGTAGTTATTGTTCTTGTAATAGTAGTAGTAGTAGTAGTATTAGTAGGAGTAGTATTAGCAAAAGTAGTTTTAAATGGAGGGGGTAGTAGTAGCAGTTGCAGTTATAATAGTAGTTGTAGTAGTTGTAGTTGTAGTGGTGGTAGTAATAGTAGTAGTAGTAGTAGAAGAAGTAGCAGCAGCAGCAGCAGTAGTAGTAGCGATAGTTTTTATAGTACAAGTTATTGGAGAAGTAGAAGTAGTAGTAGTAGCAATAGTAGTCGTTGAAGCAGTTGTAGTAACAGTAGTTGTAGTAGTTATATGAGTAGTAGTCTTTATAGATGTAGTAATATTTGTAGTGATAGTAACAATAGTAGTAGTTTTAGTAGCAATTCTAGTAGTAATAATTACAGTAGAATTAGTACTTTGGGTTGTAGTAGGAATAGGAGTTCGAGTAGGAGTAGTTGCAGTAGTAGTGGTAGTAGTAGCAGTAGTAGCAGTAGAAGAACTGGTAGTTTTAGAAGGAGTAAGAATAGTAGGGGTAGTAGTTGTAGTTGCAGTATTATTATTATAATTATTATTATTAGTAGTAGCCGTAGTAGTGGTAGAAGAAGAAGTCGTAGTTGTTGTAATATGTGTTGTAGTTGTTGTAGTAGTAGTCATAGGAGGAGTAGTAGTAGTACCGATAGTAGTAGTAGAAGTATCAGTAGTAGAAGTAGCAGCAGCAGTAGTAGTAGCAAAAGTAGTTATAGTTGAGGTGTAGTAGTCGTAGTTGTAGTAGCAATAGTAGTAGTAGCTATAGTAGTAGTAGTAGTAGTAGTATTAATAATAGTAGTAAAAGTAGTAGTAGTAGCAGTAGTTGTAGCAGAAGATGTAGCAATAGTAGTTGAATGAGAAGTAGTAGTAGTAGCAATAACTGTAGTAGTCGTAGAAGTACTAGGAGTAGCATTAGTAGTAGTAGTAGTAGAAGTAGCAATAGTAGTAATAGTTACTATAGAAGTAGTTGAACGAATAGCAGAAGTAGTAGTTGTAACAGCAACAACGGTTATAGTAGTAGCAATACTAGTAGCAGTAGAAGCAGTAGTATTAGTATTTGTAGAAGCAGCAGCAGTAGTAGAAGAAGAAGAAGTTGCAGTAGTAGCAGTAGTAGTAGAAGTTGTAGTTGTAGTAGCATTAGTAGCAGTAGCAGTAGGAGTAAAATAGCAATAGTAGTAGCAACTGTAATAGTATTAGTAGGAGCTGTAGCCGAAGGAGAAATAGTAGCAGTAGCGGCAGCAGTAACAGTAGTAGCAGTTGTAGTAGTAGTTGTGGTAGTACTATAGTAGTAGTTGTTGAAGTAGTAGAAGCAATAGTAGTAGTAGTAGCCATAGCAGCAGCAGCAGCAGCAGTAGTAGTAGCAATAGAAACTGTAGTAGTTGTAGTAGCAGTAATAGTTGTTGGGGTGGTAATAGTAGTAGTTGTAGTAACAAAAGTAGTTGGAGTTGCAGTAGCAGCAGTAGTAGTAAGAGAAGTAGTAATAGTAGTAATTATTATAGCTATAGTAGCAGCAGCAGTAGTAGTAGTAGGAATAGTAGTAGTAATTGCAGTAGAAGTAGCAGTAGCAGTTGTAGTGGTAGTAATAGTAGTAGTAGTAGCAGTGGTAGCTGCAGAAGTAAAAGTAGAAGTAGTAGAAGAAGTAGTAGTAGTAGAAGTAATACTAGGAGAAATATAGTACAAGTAGGGGTAGCAGAATCAGTAGTGGTAGTGGAAGTAGTAATAGTAGCAGTAGTAGGAGTATCAGTGGTAGCAATAGTGGTTGTAATAGGAGATGGAGGAGGAGTAGCAGTAACAGTGGTGGTAGCCATAGTAGTAATGGTAGGAGCAATTGTAGTAGTGGTAGTAGTAGTAGTAGCATAGGGGAAGTAGTAGTAGCAGTAGTAGTAGGAGTAGTAGCAAGAGTAGTTTTAGGAATAGTTGTGATGGGAGTAGTAGCTATAACGGTAGTTGTTGTAGCAGTTGTAGCACTAGTAGTATTAGTGGAAGAAGGAGTAGTAGCAAAGTTGTAGTAGTGGTAGCAGCAGTGGTAGTAGTAATAACAGTAGTAGTTGTAGTAACAGAAGTTGTTGTTGTAGTAGTGGTAGTTGTAGTAGTAGTTGTACGAGTAGTAGTAGTTGTAGTAGGAGTTGTAGTAACAGTAGTCGTAGTAGTAGTAGTTGTAGCTTTAATAGCAGTAGTAGTTGTAGTAAAATAGTAGTAGTTTGAGTAGTAGTAGTTGTAGTAATAGTAGTAGTTGTTCTCACAATACTAGTAGTAGTATGAGAAGTAGTAGTAGCAGCAGTAGCAATAGTTGCAGTAGCAGTAGTAGTAGCAACAACAATAGTAGTAGTAGTAGCAGTAATAGTAGTTCTTCTTGTTGTAGTAGTAGTAGTTATTGTAGTAGTAGTTGTTGTAATAGTAGTGGTAGTGGTAGTTTTAGGAGTTGTAGCAGTAGAAGCTGTAGTAATAGAAGTAGTAGTAGTACCTATAGTAGTAGCCGTGGTAGTCGTAGCATTAGTAGCAGTAGTAATAGTAACAGTCATGGCAGTAATAGCAAATATAGTTGTCATAGTTGTAGTTATAGCAATAGTAGTGGAAGTTGTAGCAGGAGCAATGGCAGTCGTAGGAGAAGTAGTAGTACCTGCAGTAGTAGTAGCCGTAATAGAAGTTGTAATAGCAGTAGTACTATAGTAGTAGTAGCAATTGTACTAGTACTGGCAGTACTAGTAGTAGTAGTTCTAGAAGTAGCGGTAGTAGAACTTCTGGAAGTTGCAATAGGAGCAGTAGTAAGATAATAAGTAGTAGTAGTAGTAGGAGCAGTAGTAGTTCTAATACTAGTAGAAGTAATAGTAGTACCGATAGTAGCAACAGTAGTAGTGGTAGCTGTAGTAATAGTGGTAACAATAACAATAGTAGTACTTGTAGTACTACTAGCAGTAGTAGTAGGAGTTGGAGATGTAATAGTAGTAGTTGAAATCACTATCGTAAGAATAGTAGTTGCTGTTGTAGCTGTAGCAGTAGCAGCACTAATAGTAGAAGTAGTAATTGTGGTAGTAGTAGTAGTAATAGCATTAGTAGCTGTCGTAGCAGCAACAGCAGAAGTACTTGTAATAGTAGTAGTAGGAGGAGGAGGAGGAGTAGGAGTAGTAGTACTAGTAGTAGAAGCGGTAGCACTAGTGGTGGTGGTAGTAGTAGTCGCTATAGTAGTAGTTGTTGTTGTTGTAGTAGTCATAGCAGTAGTTGTACTAGTAGTAGCATTAGCCATAGTTGTAGCAGTAGCAACAGTAGTTGTTGTAGTAATTGTAGTAGTAATAGTAGTAGTAATACTCGTTATAGAAGTAGTGGTAGTAGCAGTAGTAGTTGTTGTAGTTGTAGCGGTAACATCAGTAGCAGTAGTAGTAGCAGCGTTAGGAGCAATAGTTGTAAAAGTAGTGGTAGCAGTAGCGGTAGCAGTATTAGCAGTAGTAGTAATAGTAGTAGTAGCAGTAGTCATAGTAGCAGCTCTAATTGTAGTAGTAGCAATAGTAGTAGTTGCAAATGTAGTAGCAATAGTGCAAGTAGCATTCGTAGTAGCAGTAGTAGTAGTGGTTGGTGAAGTTGAGCAGCAGCAGCAGCAGTAGTTGTAGTAGTAGGCAGGAAAATAGTTTTAGTAGCAGTAGCAGCATAAGTAGTAGTCATAGTTGCAGTACATGTGGTAGTCGTTGTACTAGTAGTAGCAATAGTTGTTGTGGCATAGTTGTGCTAGTTGTAGTTTTAGTATTAGTACTAGTAGTAGTAGCTAGAGAAGTAGTATAAGTAGTCGTACTTGTAGTAGTAGTAGGAGTAGAGCAGTAATGGTCGTAGTAGCTGTAGTAGTAATAGGCATAGTAGTAGATGTAGCAGTAAGGGCAGTAGTAGCAGCAGTAGTAGTAGTGGTAGCAATGTTTACTGTGGCAGCAGTAGCAGTCGTATCAATAGTAGTAGTTGTCAAAGTAGTAGTAGTAGTATTAGTAACGTAGCGCACGGGCGGCAAGCTCAATATAGCGCGGCATCTTCGGCATCTCCACGGTGAGCTCAGTGCATTGCGACATCTCCGGCATCTCCGCGCACGAGCTCAGCGTAGCACGACATCTTCAGCATCTCTGACGAGCTTAGCGGCTGCGATATCTCCAAGAAGTCGGGAGCAACTGGTGGTGAGTGCAACGCTCCTGCGGTGAGGGCAGCTCGGCCGGCGAGCATAGCGTTTAGGGTTTACTATTCTAAACTGTTGGTTTATTTTATTTGGTTAATCATAGGCATGATAACTGTAGTTTTTTACTGTTGGTTTGTTTTATTTAGTTAATCACGGGCATGATCACCTGCGTTGTTGCTGCTACTTGATATGTTGATTGATTGATTAATTCTTTATTAGCGGCAAATGGATGGGCTTTATCGCTTATATATACTTAGTGCAAACTGCAAAGTTTGCAGACAATATCATTTGAGATTTTGTTGATCGATTGGTGTTCAGCCATTGCAATACTATTGGTGTTTCAATTACAGAGTTTTGTAGATTTATTTCTCTTTCAATTGCATAGGAAAGAAATTTTCATATTGATAATTGATGTATCATAAATAATTAGGTTTTCATGGTGAGATTTGAATTGAAATGAAGAAATTATCTTCTTGTATGTTTCTATTATTGGCTTAGAACATGGTGTTTGGTCTCTCTGAATATTTTTGTCTATGATTCCTGGAAGTTAATCTGTTAAAAATCTGTTAATTATATATTAAATTATGTATTTAATGATGTGTTAAAGTATGCATTATGTATTAAATTATTAAGTTATGTATTAAATTATGCATTATGTATTAAATTATATATTAAATTATGTATTTAATACATATTATGTATTATGTATTAATATTTTATGCAAAAATTATGTATTAAATTTAGAATGTCGAAATTAATGTGAAAATTAGCTAATAAATCAAGCAATAGGTCAGTAAACCCTAAACCCTAAAGCTTATATCCTAAATATAAAATTATTTATTCATGTGAAAATTAGTTAGTATTTAATTATTTATTAATTAATTTATGTGAAAATAGAGTTTTTTTCCTTAATCATAGGTAAATTTTCTTCTACCAACATTTGTTCTATTACTGCTACTGTTGTATTGCATATGGCTCCAAAGTAAAACACGCAAGGATCGCCTTGCGATGACAATATTGCATGGCAATACTGTAAATTAGTGGATGCCGAAAATCAGAAAGTTTGTTGCAAATGGTGTGGTCATGTGCTTAGTTCTGGAATTACAATATTAAAAGAGCATTTAGGAGGAGTCATCGGCTCAGTTCGCCAATATGAGAAAGTCCCGAATAATGTGAGACAAACATTTCGGGCAATAGTACAAACCGACAGAGAATGTAGAAGAAAGGATAGGCCCAAAAGACCACACTTTGAGCAGAAACTTCTCAACTGCTGTAATCCAGATCCCAGGCAATTTTCTGGTGATGAAGATGACGATACTGAGGTTTAGGAAGTAATTCTAGACAGTAAAATATTTTACGAGGAAACTCAAGGTGGTGATGGCACTTCCAAGATAGCTCGTGATTGCCAAACTACTAGTTTCTGAGAACGACGTATATAGCAACACACACCTGCCCCTTCAAGAGTTAGAGTGGATTTTCATCTTACTGACATCGAATTTATAAATATTTCTCCAATTGACCCATTTCTATTGAAACCAAGAGATGATACTCAAATAAATTTGAGAACAACATCAACTAGTTTTCGAAAGGCAAAACATTGGTTGGGTAGGGCAGTATCTAATTTCTTTTTCTATAACCATGCCTCATTTCATTTATTGGATGGCGGTTACTATCATGGAATGAAGTTGTAATAGGAGGAGCAGTAGTATAATAAGTAGTAGTAGTAGTAGAGTTCTAATACTAGTAAAAGTAATTGTAGTAGCGATAGTAGCAGTAGTAGCAATAGCAATAGTAGTAGTTGTAGTACTACGAGCAGTAGTAGTAGGAGTTGGAGATGTAATAGTAGTAGTTGAAATCACTATCGTAGGAGTTGTAGTAGTTGTTGTAGCAGTAGCAATTGCAGCAATAATAGTAGAAGTAGTAGTTGTGGTAGTAGTAGTAGTAACAGTATTAGTAGTTGTTGTAGTAGCAACAACAGAAGTACCAGTAGTAGTAGCAGCAGTGGTAGTAGCTATAGTAGTGTTGTTGTTGTCATAGTAGTCGCAACAGCAGTTGTAGTAATAGTAGCATTAGCCGTAGTTGTAGCAGTAGCAGCAATAGTTGTTGTAGTAATAGCAGTAGTAGCGGTAGCAGTAGTAATAATAGTAGTAGTAGTAGTAATACCAGTAGAAAAAGTAGTAGTTGTTGTAGTAGTAGTGGTAGCATTAGTAGCAGTAGTTATACTAGCAACAGTAGTAGTAGTAGCAGTTGTGAAAGTAGTGGTAGTAGTAGCTGTAGCAATATTAGCAGTAGTAGTAATAGTAGTAGTAGCAGTAGTCAGAGTAGCAGCACTAATTGTAGTAGTAGCAATAGTAGTAGTTGCAGTTGTAGTAGCAATAGTGCTAGTAGCATTTGTAGTAGTAGTAGTGGTTGGTGAAGTTGAGAGCAGTAGTAGCATTAGTTGTAGTAGTATGAAGGGAATTAGTTTTAGTAGCAGTAGCAACACCAGTAGTAGTCATAGTTGTAGTACATGTGGTAGTCATTGTACTCGTACTAGCAATAGTTGCAATGGCTGCAGATGCGCTAGTTGTTGTTTTGGTATTAGTAGTAGTAGTAGTTGGAGAAGTAGTATAAGTAGTCATACTAGTAGTAGTAGTAGTAAGAGTAGGAGCTGTAATGGTTGTAGTAGCTATAGTAGTAATAGCCATAGTAGTAGATGTAGCAATAGCGGTAGTAGTAGTAGCAGTATTTACTGTAGCAGCAGTAGCAGTAGTATTGATAGTAGTAGTTGCCGAAGTAGTAGTAGGAGTAGTATCTGTTGTACTAGTAATAGTTGTAGTACTAGTAGTAGCGATGGTAGCTGTAGTGGTAGTTATAGTAGTAGTAGTGGCAAAAGTAGTAGTAAAAGTAGTAGTTGTAATAGTAGTAGTATCAGTAGTAGTTGTAGTTGTAAGGATAGTAGTAATAAAAGTAGTTGTTGTTGGAGGAGTAGTTGTAGTAGCAGTAGAAGTAGCCGTAGTTGCTGTAGCGTAGTAGCAGTAGCAATAATAGAAGTACTAGTAGTAGCAGCAGCAGCAGTAGTACTAGTTGTAGGAGAAGTAATTCTAGTAGCAGTAACAATACTAGTAGCAGAAGTAATAGTTGTAGTAGCAGTAGTAGTAGCAGAAGTAGTAGTTGTTGTAGAAGTAGCAGTGGTAGCGGTAGTAGTTGCAATAGTAGCTATAATCGTAGTATCAGTAGCAGTAGCAACTATAGTTGTTATATTAGTAGTAGGAGAAGTAGTCATCGTTGCAATAGAGATAGTAGTAGTAGTAGCAATAGCAACAACAGTAGTGGTAGTTGTGGTAGCAGTAGAGGTAGTACTTATAGAAGAAGAAATAGTCGTAGTAGTTTGTGGTAGAAGCATTAGTAGTAGTACTAGTAGTAGTAGTAGTAGTAGTAGTAGTGAAGTAGTAGTAGCAGCAGCAACAACAGTTGTGGTAGTTGTTGTTGTTATTATTGTTGTATTAGTAGCAGTAGCAACATCTGCAACAGAAGTAGTAGTAGTAGTAGTAGTTCGAGTAGCAACAGTAGTGGGAGTAGTACTTGTTGTAACGGTAGTAGTAGTAGTAGTAGTAGTAGAAGAAGAAGAAGAAGAAGAAGTACTAGTAGTAGGCATGTTAGGAGTAGTAGTAGGAGTAGTGGTAGTAATAGTAGTAGTGATAGTAGTAGAGGGTGTAGTAGTAGTTGTAACAGCAGTAGCAGCTGAAGTAACAGTAATAGTAGTACTATTTTTTGTAGTAGAAGTAGTAGTTGTTGTAGTAGTAGTAGCAGTTGTGGGAGAAGGAGTAGGAGTAGTAGTTGCAGTAATAGTCGTAGTAATAGTAGTTGTTGTTGTTGTAGTAGAAGTAGTAGCAGTAGGAGTAGTAGATGTGGTACTTGTAGTAGTAGTAGTAATAGTAGTATTCGTGTTAGTCGCATTAGTAGTAATATCAGTAGTATTATTAGTAGTGGAGGAGGAGGAGTAGTAGTAGTAGTTGTTGTTGTAGTAGTTGTTGTAGTAGTAGCATATGTAATAGTTGTAGTAGTAGTAGTAGTAGTTCGAGTAGCAATAGTAGTAGGAGTAGTACTTGTTCTAGCAGTAGTGTTAGTAGTAGTAGAAGTAGTAATAGTAGGCGTGTTAGGAGTAGTAGAACGAGTAGTGGTAGTAGTAGTAGTACTAGAAGTAGTAGTAGGGCGTGTAGTAGTAGTAGCAGTAGCAACAGCAGTAGTAGCAGTAATAGTAGTACTACTTGTTGTAGTAGCAGTAGTAGTAGTCTAGTGGTACGAGCAGTTTCGGGAGGAGGAGCAGTAGTAATGGTAGTAATAGTGATAGTTTTTGTTGTAGTAGCAGCAATAGCAGTAAGAGTAGTAGTTGTGGTAGTAGCAGTAGCAGTAGTAAAAGTAAAATTAGTACTAGTAGTATTCATTGTCGTAATAGTAGTAGTGGAGGAGTTATAGTAGCAATAGTACTAGTGGTTGTGGTAGTGGCAACAATAGTAGTTGAGGTAGATAGTCCTGCTAGTAGTAGTAGTTGTTGTTGTTGTTGTAGTGATAATCATAGCAGGAGTTGGAGTTGGAGCAGTACTAGGAGTTGTCATAGCTAGAGTAGTGGTAGTAGTACTACTTGCATTGGGAGTCATATTAGGAGTAGTAATAGGTGTAGTTGAAGGCATAGTAGTAGTAATAGCAGTAGTAGCAGCAGTTGTAGTGGCAATAGTTGTACTAGGTGTAGTAGTAGTAGTCGCAGTTGTAGTAGCAATAGTAGTAGTAAAAGTAGTTGTAGTAGCTGCAGCAGTGGTACTAGTAGTAGCAATAATTGTAGTAGTTGCAGTAGTGTTAGTTGTAGTAGCAGTAGAAGTAGAAGTAGTAAATATACCAACAATACCAGTAGTAGTACTAATGGTAGCAGTAGCAATAGTTGTAGTAGTGGTAGTAGTAGTTGTAGTAGTAATAATAATGGTTGCATTAGCAACAGTTGTTGTAGTAATAGTTGTAGTAGTTTAGTAATAGTAGTTGTAGTAGTCGTAGTAGTAGTTGTAGTAGTAATAATAATAGTTGCATTAGCAACTATTGTTGTAGTAGTAGTTGTAGTAGTTTAGTAATAGTAGTAGGAGGAGTAGCAACACTAGAAGGTATTAGAGAAGGGGAAGGAGTAGTAGTTGGTGTAATAGTTGTTATAGTTGTAGTCGTTGCTAATGTAGCTGTAATAGTAGTACCGGTAGTAGTAGTGGCAGTAGTAGTAGGTGTAATAGTTGTTGTTGTAGTAGTAGTAGTAGTAGTAGTAGTGGTGGTGGTGGTAGTAGTAGTCGGAGTGTTAGGAGTAGTAACAATAGTAGTGGTGATAGTAGTAGCCATTCTAGTAGCTGTAGTAATTATCGCAGCACTTACATTATTAGAAGTAGTAGTGGGAGTTGTACGGTAGTAGTCATCATAGTTGTAGTGGCAGAAGTAGTACTAGAAGTAGAAGCAATAGTAGGAGTAGCAGTGGTTGTAATAGTGGTTATAGTAGCAATAGTAGTAGTCTAAGTGTTTGGAGTTGTAGTGGTAGTGGTGGTAGTGGTAGTAGTAGTAGTTGCCATAGTAGTAGTTGTAGAAGTGGTCGCAATAGTAGTCAGAGTAGAAGTAGTAGTAGGAGTTGTAGTAGTAGTCATCATAGTAGTTCTAGCTATTGAAGTAGTAGTAATAGTTGTAGAAGAAGAAATAGTAGTCATAGTAGTAGTACTACTAGTAGTACTAGTAGTTGTAGTAGTAGTCGAAGCAGTGGTAGAATTAGCAGTAGTTGCTGTACTAGTAGCAGCAGTAGTAGTAGGAGTGTTAGGAGGCGGAGGAGTAGTAGTAATAGTAGTAGTAGTCGTAGAAGTGGGTGCTGTAGTAGTTGGATTAGAAGTAGCAGTAGGAGTTGTAGTAGTAGTAGTCATAGTAGTTGTAGCAGCAGAAGTTGTAGTAGTTGTAGTTAGTAGTATTAGTTGTAGAAGAAGTAATAGTAGTAGTTGTAGTGTTAGCAGTAGTATTACTTATAGAAGAAGTAATAGTAGTAATGGTAGTAGTTGTAGTACTAGTAGTAGTAGTAATAGAAGTTATAATAGTAATAGTTGTTCCAATAGGAGTACCAGTAGCAGCTGGAGTACTAGTAGTAGTTGCAATTGCAGTATTGGTAGTGCTAATAGTAGTAGTAGTACTAGTAGCAGAAGTAGTACTGGTAGAAGTAGAAGTAGTAGTTGTAGTGGTCGTTGTAGTAGTTGTAGTCGTAGTAGTAGTTGTAGTAGTAGTTTGAATAGTCACAGTAGAAGGAGTAGTAGTAAGAGTAGCTATAGTAGTAGTAGAATTAATAGAAGTAGTAGTAGTTTTAGTAGAAGCAATGTTAGTAGCAATAGTAGCAGTAGTAGTAGTAGTAGTAATAGTAGTAGTAGTAGTAGCATTAGTAGCAGCAACAGCAATAGTAGTAGCAGTGGTAGTAGTTGCAGCAATAGTAGCAATAGTTGTAGTTCTAGTAGTAGTAGTACTGGTAGTACTAGTAGTAGTAGTAATAGTAGTAGCAGTTGTAGCAAATATAATTGTTGTAGTAGTTGATATAGTAGTAGTAGTTTGAGTGGCAACAGTAGTAGGAGTAGAACTTGTTGTAACAGTAGTAGTAGTAGTTGTTGTCGCCATAGTAGTAGTAGTAGTACTAGTAGTATTAGTGAGGGTTGTAGTTGTCATAGTCATCGTAGTTGTAGTCGCAGCTGTTGAGTAGTAGTAGTTGTTGTAGTTGTTGTAGTAGTAGTAGTAGTAGTTGGAGGAGGAGGAGCAGGATTAGTAGTTTCACTAGTAGTAGTCATAGTAGTATTAGTAGAAAAGAAGTAGTAGTAGTAGTAGTAGAAGTGGAAGTAGTAGAAGTAATTGTAGTAGGCATTGTTGTAGAAGCTAGAATAGTTGTAGTAGTAGTAGTAAGAGTAGTAGTCATTGTAGGAGTACTAGAAGTTGTAGTAGTTATAGTAGTAGGAGTATTAGTCAGAGTAGTAGTAGTAGCAGTTGGCGTAGTAGTAGGATTATGTGGTGTAGTATAGCAGCTATATTGTTAGTAATAATATTTATACTTGTAAGAGTAGTGGTCGTACTAGTCAAATTATTTTTAGTAGTAGTGTACTCGTAGCAACAATAGTAGGAGTAGTTGCAATAGTGGCAGTAGTAGTAGCCATAGCAGTAGTTATAGTAGGATAAGATGTGGTTGTAGTAGTAGTAGTGGAAGCAGTAGTAGCAGTAGTAATAGAAGTAGTAGTGGTCACAATAGAAGTAGTAGTAGTTGTTGTTATTGTTGTTGTAGTAGTAGTATTAGTAAAAGCAGTAGTAGCAGTAGTAAGAGAAGTAGTATTAGTTGTAGTAGTTGTTTGAGTAGTAGTAGGGGTAATAGTAGTCGTAGTAGAAGTAGGAGCAGTGGTAGTAATAGCAATCGTAGTAGTAGTAAGAGTAGTAGTAATTTTAGTAGGAGTGATAATAGGAAGGGCAGTACATGTAGTAGAAGCAGCAGTAGTAATAGTAGATTGGGTATAAGTAGAAGTAGGTGAAGTAATAGTAGTAGTAGGAGTAATAGGAGCAGTAGCAGTAGCAGAAGTAGTAATAGGAGCAGCAAAAGAAGAAATAGTAATAGTAGCGATAGGAGTACTAGCTGTAATAGTAGTAGTAGAAGTTGTAGTAGCAGTAGTAGTAATAATAATTACAGTAGTAATAATTGTAGTCATAGTAGGAGTAGTAGAAGTAATAGTAGTAGTAGTAATAGTGGTAGTTGTAAATGGAGTATTAGGGGAAGTAGTGGTATTAGTTCTAGTAGTCATAGTATTAGTAGTAGTGGTGGTGGTGGTGGTACTAGTAGTAATAGTTGTTGTTGTCGATGTAGTAGTAGCGATAGTAGAAGTAGTAGTAGAAGTAGTTGTGGTATTAGTTGTGGTAGGAGTAGTAGAAGTAGTAGCAGTTGTAAGAGGAGGAGGAGGAGGAGGAGGAGTAGCAGTAGCTGCAGTAGTAGTAGTGGTAGTAGCAGTAGTGGCAAAAGTAGTAGTACTAGTAGTAGATGTAACAATAGTAGTAGTAGTAGTAATAGTTGTAGTACTGGTAGTAGTAGGAGTGTGGTAGCAATAGTAGGACTACTACTAGTAGTAGTCATAGTAGTAGTAGTAGTAGTAGTAATAATACTAGTGGTGGTAGAAGTTACAACAGTAGTAGTTGCGGCAGTAGGGATAGTAGTGCTAGATTATTCGAAGTAGTAGTAGTCGGAGTATTTGTAGTTATAGTAGTAGGAGGAGGAGTAGTAGTAGTAGCTGACAGAGTTGTAGGAATAGCAGTTGGAGTAGTAGTATTATTTGAAGTAGTAGTAGCTATTTTCTTAGTAGTAATAATTTTAGTTGTAGGAGTAGTAGTGGTACTAGTCGAAGTAGTTGTAGTAGTAGTGTAGTTGTAGCAGTAGTAGTAGTAAGACTTGTAGTTGCTGTTGTTGTAGTAGTAGCCATAATAGTAGTAGTAGAAGTAGTAGTGGTCATAGTAGTTGTAGTAGTGGTAGCAGTGGTAGAGGTAGCAATAGTCGCCATAGTAGTACTAGAACCAATAGTAGTAGTAGATGTCATAGTACTAGTAGTAGTAGTGGTAGAACTAGTAGAGGTAGTAGTGGTCATAGCAGTAGTAGTAGTTGTAGTAATAGTAGTTGTAGTGGTAGTACTAGTAATTATTGTAGTAGTAGTAATAGTAGTAGTAGTAGTTGTTGTTGTTGTTGTAGTAGTAGTAGTTGTAGTAGTGGTAATTGTTGTTGTAGTAGTAGTAGGAGAAGTGGTACTAGTGGTCATAGTAGTAGTAGTCGTCGTGGTGGTGTTTGTAAAAGTATTATTATTATTAGTATTATTATTAGTAGTAGTAGTAGTAGTACTAGTAGTAGTACTAGCAGTAGAGGTTGTTGTTGTTACTGTTGTTGTTGTTGTTGTTGTTGTTATTGTTGTTGTTGTTGTCTTTGTTGTTATTGTTGTTGTCATAGTAGTAGCAGCAGCAGCAGCAGTAGTAGTAATAACAGTAGTAGTTGTAGTAGTAGTAATAATTGTATTAGCAGTAGTAGTTGTTGTTGTTGTTGTAGTAGTAGGAGTAGGAGTAGCAGTAGTAGTAGCGAGAGCAGGAGTAAGAGGAGTAGTAGCAGTAGTACTTGTTGTTGTGGTAGTAGTCGGAGGAGTGGGAGTAGGAGAAGGAGTAGGAGTAGTTGTAGGACTCATAGTAGTTGGAGTAGTGGGAGTAGTAGTACTAGTAATAGTAGTAGTAGCGGTAGTGGGAGTCGGAGTCGGAGTAGTAAAAGTAGTACTAGTAGTATTAGTTGTAGCAACTGCGATAGATGTAGTAGTAGTAGTAGTAGTTGTTGTTGTAGTAGTAATAGTTGTATTAGCAGCAGTAGTAGTAGTAGTAGTTGTAGTAGTAGGAGTAGGAGTAGCAGCAATAGTAGTGGGAGCAAGAGTACGAGGAGTAGTAGCAGTAGTACTTGTTGTTGTGGTAGTAGTCAGAGGAGTGGGAGTAGGAGTAGGAGTAGGAGTAGGAGTAGTTACAGGACTCATAGTAGTTGGAGTAGTGAGAGTAGTAGTACTAGTAATAGTAGTAGTAGCGGTAGTGGGAGTGGGAGTTGAGTAGTAGAAGTAGTACTAGTAGTATTAGTTGTAGCAACTGCAACATATGCAATAGTAGTAGTAGTAGTAGTTGATGTACTGGCAGCAGCAGTAGTAGTAGTCGTAGGAGGAGTAGTAGTATTAGAAGTAACAATAATATTAGTAGTAGAAGTGATTGTAGTAGTAGTTGTTGTAGTAGCAGCAGTAGTAGTAGTCGTAGGAGGAGTAGTAGTATTAGAAGTAACAATAATAATAGTAGTAGTAGCGATTGTAGTAGTTGTTGTTGTAGTAGCAACAGTAGTCATAGTAGGAGTGGTAGTAATTTTAGTTATAGTAGTAGTTGCAGCAGTTGGAGTACTGGTAGGAGTTAGAGTTGGAATAGAAGTAGTAGTAGGAGTTGTAGTAGTAGTAGTAGTAGTACGAGTAGGAGTTGTAATTCTAGTAGTCACAAGTGTAGCAGTTGTAGTTGTACTATTATGGGGAGGAGTAATAGTTGTAGTAGTAGTAGGAGTAGGAGTCCTAGTTGTTATCGTAGTAGTAGTAGTTGCAATTGTAGCAGCATTTGTAGTTGTAATAGTAGTAGAATTAAGTGTAGTAGTAGTAGTGGTAGTTGTAGCAGTAGTAGTTGTAGTACTAGTAGGAGTAGGGGGCATAGTAGGGGTAATAACAATAGTAGTAGTTGTAGTTGGAGTAGTAGTAGTAGGGGCATTAGGATGAAAAGTATTAGGAATAGTAGTACAATAATAGTATAGTTGTAGTTGTTGTACTAGTTATAGTAGTATTGGGATATGTAGTAGTCGTTGTTGTAGTAGTAGTAGTGGTAGTAGTAGTGGTAGTAGGAGTAGGGGTAGTAGTAGTAATAATAGTAATATAGTAGTAGAAGTAGCAATAATTGTAGTAGTAGTAGTGCTAGTAGTTGTAGCAATAGCAATAGCTGTAGTAGTAGGAACAGTACTAATCATAGTAGTAATAGGAGAAGTTGTCTTTGTAGTTGTAGTAGTACTAGTAGTAGTAGTAGCAACAATAGTAGTAGTAGCAATACTTGTCGCAATAATTGTAGTAGAAGTCGTAGTTGTTGTAGAAGTTGTAGAAGTAGAAGTAGTAGTAGGAGTTGTAGTAGGATTAGGAGTTCGAGTAGGAGTAGTTATAGTAGTAGTTGCCGTAGTAGTAGTAGCCGTAGTAGTAGTAACAATGGTAATTGTAGTAGTAGTAGTAGGAGTAATAGTAGTTGTTGTAGTTGAAATAATCGTAGTAGTAGTAGTAGTAGTAGTAGTAGTAGTAGTAGTTATAGTAGTAGTAGTACTTATTGTAGCAATAGTATTAGAAGTCATAGTAGAAGTAGTAGCTACTATAGTAATAGCAATAGGAGAAGTTGTAAGAGTTGCTATAGTAGTAGGAGTAATAGTAGGAATAGGAGTAGAAGTAGTAGTAGAAGCAATAATAATACTAGTTGTAGTAGAACTACCAGTAGGAGTAGTAGGAGTAGCAGTAGCAGTAGTAGTTGTGGTATTAGCCGTAGCAGAAGTAGTAATAGCAATAGTAGTAGTAGTAATAGTAGTAGTAGTAATAATAATAGGATTGGAGATAATTATAGTTTTGAGTAGGAGTTATTGTAGTAGTAGTGGTAATTGTGGTACTTGTTGTCGGAACATTAGGAGTAATAGTGGTAGTAGCAGCAATAGTAATTGTTGTTGTTATTGTAGTCGTATTACTAGTGGTAGTCGTTGTAGTAGTAATAGTAGTTGTTGTAGTCCTAGTAGTAGTAGTAGCTGTTGTATTAGCAGCAATAGTAGCCATAGTAGTAGTAGTAGCTGTTGTAGTAGCAGTAGTAGTAGTAGTAGTTGTTGTTGTTGTTCTTGTAGTAGTAGTCAAAGTAGAAGTAGTAATAGGAGTAGTAGTAGTAGTCGTAGTAGTAGTAGTGCTAGTTGTAGTAGGAGGAGGAGGAACAACAATAGTTGTAGTAGTCATAGTTGTTGTAGTTGTAGTAGTGGTAGTACCAATAATGGCAGTAGTGCTAGTAGTAGTAGTAGCAGCAACAACAACAACAGCAGTAGGAGTAGTTGTAGTGGTACTAGCATTAGTAGTAGTGGTAGTAATAATTGTATTAGTACTAGTAGCTGTAGTAGTAGCAGGAGTAGTAGGAAGAGTAGTAGGAGTTGTAGTAGTAATAGTACTAGTAGTCGGTGTTGTTGTTGTAGTAGTAATAGTAGTAGTTGTTGTTGTAGTAGTATTACTAGTAGTAATAGGAATTGTTGTTGGAGTAGTAGTAGCACTAGCAATAGCAGTTGTAGTTGTAGCAGTAGTAGTATTAGTAGTTGTAGGAGTAGTAGTTGTGGTTGTTGTTGTTGTTGTTTTTGTAGTTGTCGTAGTAGTCATTGTAGTAGTAGTAGCACAAGTGGTAATAGTATTTGAAGTAGTCGTCATAGTAGTAGTACTAGTAGCAATTGCAATAGTAGTAGTAGGTGTAGTTGTTGTAGTATTAATAGTAGAATTTCTAGTAGTAGTAGCAGGAGGAGTAGTAGAAGCTGTAGGAGTAGTAGTTGTTGTAGTGGTAGTAGTTGTGTTGTAGTAGTAGTAGTAGTTCTTGTAGCAGTAAGAGTAGTAGGAGTAGTCAGAGTTGTCGCAGTAGTGGTATTAGTAGTTGTAGTTGGAGTAGTGGTAGTAGTAATATTTGTAGTTGTTGTTGTAGTAGTAGTAGTCATAGAAGTACTAGTAGTAGTTGTTGTTGTTGTAGTGGTCGTGGCAGTAGTAATAGTTGTAGGAGTAGAAGTAGGATTCGTCAGAGTTGCAGCAGCAGCAACAATTGTAGCTATAGTAACAGTAGTTATTATCGTAATAGTAGTTGTATTAGTGTGGTAGTAGTGAGGTAGTAGTAGTTATAACAGTAGTAGTCATGGTATTAGCAGTAGCAGTAGTGCTAGCAGTTGAAGCAATTGTAGTAATTGCAACAGTAAAGGCAGCACCAGAAATAGTAGGAGCTGTAGTAGTAGCAATAGCAATGGTAGCAATTGTAGTAGTAGTAGTGGCAGTATTTGTAGTAGCAATAGCAGCAGTAATTGGACTAGTAGTTGTTGTAGTAGTTATAATATCAGTAGTATTAAAAGAAGTAGTGGCAGTACTAATTGTAGTAAAAGTATAATTAGCTATAATAGAGTAACAATAACAGTAGTCATAATAGTAGTAGTAGCAATAGCAGTAGTAGTAGAATTAGTACAAGTAGTCATTGTAGTGGTAGTAGTAGGAGTAGTAATAGTAGCAGTAGTAGTCGTTATAGTATCAATAGCGTAATAGAAGGAGCAGTAGTTGTGGCAGCAGTGATAGTAGTAGGAGAAGTAGTAAAAGTAGCAGTAGTTGTAGTCGTAGTCATAGTAGTAGTAGTTGTAGCAGTAGTCATAGTGGTAGTAACAGCAGTACTATTAGTAATAGTCGCAGTTGTAGCAGTAGTAGTAGCTGTAGTAGTATTAGTAGCATTAGTAGTTGTAGAGTAGCAACAAAACTAGTTCCAGTTGTAGTAACTATAGTAGTAGTAGTGGTCGCAATATTAGTAGCAATATTACCAATATTATTGGCAGTAGTAGCAACAACAGTAACTGTAGTAGTAGTAGTAGTACTAGTAGTAGTAGTAGTAGTACTAGTAGCAGCAGCAGCAGTAGTATTTGTAGCGGCAATAGTAGTAGTAGGAATACTCGTGGCACTAGCATTAGTAGTCGTAGTAGCAGTAGTAGTAGTAATAGTAGTACTTGTAGTAATAATAGAAGAAGCAGTACTAGCAGGAGCAATAGTAGTAGCAGTAGGAATACTTGTACCATTAGCTGTAGCAGTCGTAGTAGCAGTAGTATTAGTATTAGCTATTGTAGTAGTTGTATCAGTAATAGAAGAAGCAGTACTAGCAGTACTAGCAGGGGGAGGAGGAGGAGTAGTAGTCCTAGTCGTAGTAGTAGTTATTATAGTGGTAGGAGTAGTAGTAGTAGTTTGAAGTGGTGGTAGTTGCAGTAGCAATAGTAGAAGTAGTAGTAGTAGCAGTCGTAGTGGCAGTAGTAGTAGTAGTATTAGCTATAGTAGAAATAATAGCAGTAGTAATTGTAGTAGCAGCAGTAGTAGTAGCAGTAGTTGTAGGAGTAGTAGGAGTAGGAGTAGGAGGAGGAGGAGGAGTAGTAGTAGTCATTGTAGGAGCAGTAGTACTAGTTGTTGTAATAGTAGCTGTAGTAGCAGTAGCAGTACTGGTAGTAGTTGAACTAGCAATAGCAGCAGTTGGAGTTGTAGTAGCATTGGTAGTAGTATTAGCTGTAGTAGTTGCAATAGGTGTAGTTGTGGTAGCAATAGTAGCCCAAGTAGTTGTAGTAGTAGTACTAGCAGTCGTAGTAGCATTAGTAGTAGTAGCAGCAGTAGTAGTAGAAGCATTGGTATTAGTAGTAGCAGTAGTAATAGCAGTAGCAACAGTAGTAATAGTAGTAGTAGTAGTAGTAGTTATTGTACTAGTAGCAATAGCAACAATAAAGGTAGTTGGAGCAATAGCAGTAGTAGCATTTGTAGTAGTAGTAGCAGTAGTAGCGATAGTGGTAGTAGCAGTAGCAGCAGTAGCAGTAGTAGTAGCAGCAATATTAAAGTACGAAGAGTAGCTATAGTAGCAGTTATTATAGTAGTAGCTATAGTAATTTTAGTAGTAGGGGCGCTAGTAGCAGTAGGAGCAATTGTAGTAGCAGTAGCTGTTGTAGTTGTGCTAGGAGCAACAACAGCAGCAGAAGTAGTAGTGGTAGTAGTAGTAGGAGTCAAAGTAATTGCAGCAGTAGTCATAAGAGTAGTAGTAGTAGAAGTAGTGGTAGTAATAGTAGTAATAGCCGCAATAGGTGTAGTTGCAGTACTAGTTGTTGTTGTAATTCTAGTAGTAGTTGTTGTAATAGTTGTGGTTGTAGTAGTAGTAGTAGAAGTAGTAATAGGAGTAGTAGTTGTGGTAATCGTAGTTGTAGTGGTAGTAATTGTAGTAGAAGGCGGATGAGGAGGAGGAGGAGGAGGAGTAGTAGTAGTAGAAGCAGCAGTAGCAGCAATAATAGCAGCAAAAGTAGTAGTAGTTGTTGTTATAGTAGTAGTAGTAGTAGTTTTTGCAGTAGCAATAGTAATAGGAGTAGCAGTAGTAGTTCGAGCACTAGTAGTTGTAGTAGTAGTAGTAGCATGAGTTGTAGCAGTAGTT
>RXID01011198.1:5537-19189 GCA_005019695.1 Trichopus zeylanicus subsp. travancoricus | reverse complement strand
AGCAGGACTAGTTGTAGTAATAGTAGTTGTCGTTGTACTAGTGGTGTTTGTAGTAGTAGCTATAGTAATTTTAATAGTAGTTGTCACTATAGTAGTAGTAGTAGTAGTAGTCATCACAGTGGTAGCTATATTAGAGGTAGCACTAGTAGTAGTTGTAGTACAATTAGTGTTATTAGTGGCAACAATTGCAATACTAGTAGTAGCAACCATAGTAGCAGCAGTAATAGTACTAGCAGCAGCAGCAGTGGTAGCAGTAATAGTTGTAGCATAAGTACTAATAGTTGGAGTTATAGTAGCTATGGTAGAAGTAATAATAACAGAAGCAATCACAATAGTTGTAGCAGTTGTAGTAGTAGTCATAGTAGCAGAAGTAGTAGTAGTAGTTGAAGGAGTAGTAGTACAAGCAGTATAATACTGTTACTATTTTCAGTAATACCAAAGTTGTAATAGTAGAAGTAGTGGTAGTAGAAGTAGTACTACTAGTAGTTTTAGCTTATGTAGAAGTACTAGTGGTACTAACACTCCTACTCCTACTACTCCTACTACTAAAAGTACTAATAATCTTTCTACTACTACTACTACTAGGAGAAGTAATAGTACTACTAACACACCTACAGCTACTACAACAACAACTACTACTACTACTACTACTACAACAACAACTACTACTACTACTACTACTAATACAAACAACAACAACAAGAACAACTATGACTACTACTACTATTAGTAGTAGTAGTAGTAGTACTACTATTAGTAGTAGTAGTACTACTACTATTGCTACTACTACCGCTACTACTGCAATAACCACTACTACTATGAATACTACTACTACTACTACTTCAGCTACTACTACTCCTACTCCAACTCCTATCGCTACTACAACTCATACTACTACTGCAACCCCTACTCTGAGTACGACAACTCCAACTACTATCCCTACAACTCCTATCGCTACTACTTCTACTACTGCAATAGCTACTATGATTACTACTACTACTACTACTACTACTACTACTATTATTATTATTATTACTAATACTTCTACTACTGCTACTACTTCTACTACTAGTACAATTTCTACTACTACATCTCTGACTACTACTAGTACTATTTCAACTAATACTAACACTATTATTTCTACTACAACAATAACTACTACTACTATACTACTACTACTACTCCTACTCTGACACCTGCTATTGCTACTACTACAACTATTGCTAAAACTAATCCTACCCCTACTACTCCTATTCCAACTCCTACAACTGCTACTACAACTCTGACTCTTTCTCCTATTATTGCTACTACTACTCCTTCTACTACTATTGCTGCTACTACTCCTACTCCTACTCTTACTACTGCTAATACTACTCCTACTACTACTACTACTGCTACTACTACTACTCCTACTATATCTCCAGCTTCTACTTCTACTCCTACTACTACTACTACACCTACTCCAACTACTACTATGACTAGTGCTATTGCTGCTACTACTGCTACTACTACTACTACTCATACTAATACAACTAGTCCAAACACTCCTGCTACTACTACTACTCTTACAACTTCTACAACTAATACTACTACTACTCGTTCTAATAGTAGTAGTAGCAATAGCTATAGTAGCAGTTGTAGTAGTAGTAATTATAGTAGTGGTAGGAGTAGTAGGAGAAATAGTAGTAGAAGTAGCGAAAGTAGTAGCAATAATAGTTGGAGTAGTAGCAGTAGTAGGAGTAGTAGTACTGGCAATAGTAGCAGTAGTAGTAGTTGCAGTGGCAATTGTTGTTGTAATAATAGTAGTATTAGTATTAATTAAAGTTATAGGAGTAGAAGTAATAGTAGTTGTAATAGCCGTACTTGCAGTAGTAGTTGTAATATATGTTGTAGTTGTAGTAGTAGCAGTTGTATTAGTAGTAGAAATAGTACTAGTAGTAGTAGTAGTAGTAGTAGTAGTATTAATAGTAGTAGAAGTAGTAGTAGTAGTACTAGAAGTAGTAGTAGTAGTAGTAGTAATAGTAGTAATAGTGCTAGTAGTAGTAGTAGGTATAGTCATTGGTTTAGTAATAGGGGTAGGAGTAGTAATAGTAGTACTAACTACAGTAGTAGTAGGCATATGAGTAGTAGTAGTAATAGTAGTAGGAGGAGGAGGAGAAGTAGTAGTAGTAGTAGGAGTAGGAGTAGGAGTAGCATTAGCAACAGAAGTAGTAGTTGTTGCAGTAGCAATAGTTGTTGCAGCAGGAGTAGTATCAGTTGTAGTACTAGTAGTAGAAGCCAAAGTAGTAGTAGTAATAATAAGAGTGGTGGTACGAGTAGCTGTAGATGTAGTAGCAATAGTAGCAGTAATCGTAGTATAAGTAGTAGTAGTTGTAGTAGTAGTAGCAGCAGTAGCAGTAGTAGTCATAATAGTAATTATAGCTGTAGTAGCAGCAATAGTAGTAGTTGTAGTAATAATAATACTAGTTGTAGTAGGTGTATTAGGAGTAATAGTAATAGTAGTAGTAGAAGTAGTTCTAGTAGTAGTAGTAGTAGTCCTGGCAGTAGCTGCTGCAATAGAAGTAGGACTACTATTAGTAGTAGAAGTAGTCATTATTATTCAAGTAGTTGTTGTAGTAATAATAGGTTTAGTAGTTGCAGTAGTAGTAGTAGTGGTCGGAGTAGTAGTAGTAGTAGTAATAGTAGTAGTGGTAATAGTAGTAGTGGGAACAGTAGGAGTAATGGTAGGAGTAGTAGTAGATGTAGTAGTAGTGGGAGTAGTAGTAGTAATAGAAGTAATAGTAGTTGTTGTAGTAGTAGTAAAAGTAGTAGTAGTAGTATGATTGGTAGTAGTAGTACTAGTAGTAGTAGCTATAGTAGCAGTAGCAATAGTAGAAAGAGCAGTAGTGGTAGTTGTAGTATTAGTAATAGTAATAGCAGGAGTGGTTGTCGTAATACTAGTTGTAGTAGTTGTTGTTGTAGTAGTAGTTGTTGTAGTAGTAGTAGCAGTAGTAGTTGTTGTAAGAGTAGTAGCAGTAGTAGTCACCATAGTTGTAGGAACAGTCACAACAACAGCAGCTATAGTAGTGGTGTAGAAGTAGTAGTAGCCGTAGTAGCAATAGTAGTAGCAATAGTCTTTGAAGCTATTATTGTAGTGGTAGTCAAAGTAGTGGTAGTAGTAGTAACTATAGCATCAGTAGTTGCAATTGTGGCAGAAGCGGTAGTAGTAGCAATAGTATTAGTAGTAGTAGTAGTAGTAGTAGTGGTTATAGTAGTAGTTATGATAAAAGAAGAATCGATAGTAGCAGCAGTACTAGTTACTGTTGTAGTAGTAGTAGTAATAATAGTAGTAGTAGTAGTTGTTGTTGTAGTCATAGTAGTGGTAGTAGTTGTTGTTGTAGTCATAGTAGTGGTAGTAGTAGCAGTAGTAGTAGCAGTAGTTGTTGCCATTGTAGTAGTAGCTAAAATGGTGGTAGAAATAGTGGTAATAGGAAAAGAGGTTGTTGTAGCAATAGAATTAGCAGTAGTAGTTGAAGCACCATTAGTGATAGTAGTATTAGTAGTAGCTGTAGTAGTTGAATTAGTAGTAATAGTAACAATAGTAGCGATAGTAATAGTAGTAGCAGCAGCAGTAGTAGTAGTAGTTGCAGTAGTTGTAGCAGTATCAGTAGCAGTAGTAGTAGCAGTATTAGTAGTTGTAGCAGTTGTAGCTATAGTAGCAGTAACAGTAGTATTAATAGAAGTAGTGGCAGTTAAAGCAATAGTAATAGTAGTAGCAGTAGTTGGGGTAATAATAGTAGAAGTACCAGCAGCAATAGTAGTAATGTTTCTAGTAGTCGGAGTAGTAAAAAAAGTAGTAGTTGCAGTAGCAGCAGGAGTAGTTGCGGTAGTAGTGGCCGTAATAGTAGTAGCATTAGTAGTAGTTGTTGTTGTTGTTGGAGAAGTAGTAGTGGTAGTCACAGTAGTAGCTGTAGTAGCAGTAATAGTGGTAGGAGTAGTAGCAGTAGTAGTAGCAATAGCAGTATTAGAAGTACTAGCAGTAGTAGTAGAAGTAGTAGCAGCAATAGCAGTTGTCGTAGTAGCAGTAGTAGTAGCTAGAGTCCTAATAGTAGGAGAGGTAGTAGTACTTGTTATTATTGGAACCATAGTAGTAGTATTTGTTGTAGAAGCAGTAGAAGTATAGTTGCAGTAGTAGTAGGAGATGTAGTAGTAGTAGTAGTAGTAGTAGTAGTAGTAGTAGGAGCAGTAGTAGTTGTTTTAGTAGAAGTTGCAGCAGCAGTAGTAGCAGTAGAAGTTTTAATCGCCTCAATTATAGTAGCAGTAGTAGCGTTAGTACCAGCAATTGTAGTACCAGAAGTAGTAGTAGTAGTAGTAGTAGTAGTAGTAATTGAAGTAGTAGTCATAGAAGTAAGAATAGTAGTAATAGAAGTAGAAGTAGTAGTAGCAACAATAGTAGTGGTAGCGGTAGAAGTTATCGTAGTAGTAGCAGTCGCAATACTAGTAGTAGTAGTACTAGTAGTAGTATTAGTAGTAGTAGTAGTAGTAGAAGAAGAAGTAGAAGTAGAAGAAGTTGTAGCAGCAGCAGTAATTGTAGCAGAAGTAGTAGTAGCAGTAGTTGGAGTAATAGTTGTACTAGCTGTAGCAGGTGTAGAAGTAGTAGTTGCAATAGCAACAGCAGCCGTAGCATTAGTGTTGGAAGTAGTATTACTAACAGTACTAGTAGTAGTAGTAGTAGTTGTTGTACTAGCAACAGTCGTAGTAGTAGTAGTAGTTGTTGTACTAGCAACAGTCGTAGTAGTAATAGTAGTAGTAGTAGCAGAAGTAGTAGTAGCAATAGTAGTTGTAGTACTAATGGTACTAGTAGAAAAAGGAGAAGTTGTAGTAGTACTAGGAGAAGTTGTAGTAGAAGCCATAGTACTAGTAGCAGTAGTAGCAATAGTAGTAATAGCAGTAGCAAAAGCAGTAGTAGAAGTAGAAGTAGTATTGGTAGAGGTCGCAGGAGTCGTAGTGGCAGTGGTAGCAGTAATAACAGGAGCAGTAGTATTAGTAGGAGTAGTAGTCATTCTAGATGTAGCAACAATAGCATTATTAGTTGTAGTAGCAACAGTACTAGCAGCATCAGGAGTATTTGCTGTAGCAGGAGTAGTAGTAGCAAAAGTAGTAGTCCTAGTAGTCATAGTAGTAGCAATAGAAGCAATTGTAGTAGTAGTAGTAGTCATAGTAGCATTAGTAGTAGTAGTAGCAGCAGCAGCAGCAGTAGTAGTAGTCGGAGTAGCAGCAGTTGTTGTAATAGTAGTAGTAGTAGCAGTAGTAGCAGTAATAGTAGATGTAGTAGTAGCAGCAGCAGCAGCAGCAGTAGTAGTAGAAGAAGAAGAAGAAGAAGTAGCAGTTGTACTAGTAGAAGTTGTAGTAGAAGCAGTATTAGTACTAGCAGTAGTAGCAATAGTGGTAATAGTAGTAGCTGAAGCAATAGTATTAGCAATAGTAGTATTGGTAGAAGTAGCAGGAGTTGTAGTGACAGTAGCAGCAGCATAGTATTCGTAGGAGTAGTAGTGGTAGTAGATGCAGCAATAGCACAAATATTAGTAGTAGTAGCAGTAGTACTAGCATCAGTAGTATAAGCAGCAACATTAGTAGTAGTAGTAGCAGCAGTAGTATCAGTAGTAGTAGCAATAGTAGTATTACTAATAGTCGTAGTAGCAGCAGTAGAAGCAGTTGTAGTAGTAGTAGTAGTCATAGTAGCATTTGTAGCAGCAACTGTAGTAGCAGTAGTGGTATTGGTTGTGTTAGTAGTAGTAGTAGTAATGGTAATATTAGTAGAAGTAGTTGTAGTGGTAGTTGTTGTTGTTATTGTAGGAGAGGTTGTTGTAGTAGTGGATATAGTAGTAGCTGTAGTAGTAGCAGTAGTAGTAGGTGTAGTAATTGTAGTAGCAGTAATAGTCATAGTAGTAGTAGAATAAGAAGCAGCAGTAGTAGTAATAGAAGTAGTAGAATTAGCAGTAGTAGCAATAGTAGAAGAAGTAGTTGCAGTAGTAGCTGCAGTAGCAGTACTAGTAGATGTAGTAGTAGCGCAGCAATAGTAGCAGTAGTAATAGTAGTAGCAACAGTAATAACAGTAGCTGCAGTAACAGTAGTAGTAGTAGTAGTAGTAGTAGCAGTAGCAATAGTAGCTCTAATAGTAATAGTAATAGTAGTAGTAGTATAAATAGCAAAAGTAGCGGCAGCAGCAACAAAAGTAGTCGTAGTAGTAGCGGTAGAAGTAGCAGCAGCAGCAGTTGCAATATTAGTAGTAGCCGTAGTATTAGTAGTAATAGTAGTGGTACTAGTAGCAACTGCAGCAGCAGTAGAAGTAGTAGCAATAGTAGTAGCAATACTGCTAGTCGCAAAAGTGGTTGTAATAGTAGAAGTAGTAGTTGTTATTGCAGTAGTGCTAGCAATAGTAGTAGGAGTTATAGTAGCAGAAGTAGTATTAATAGCAGTAGTAGCAACAGCAATAGTTGTTGTTATAGTAGAAGTAGTAGTAGTAGCAACAGCAGCAACAACAGTAGTATTAGTAGCAGTAGTAATTGTAATAGGAGTAGTAGTAGTAGTATTACCAAGAGTAGCAACAACAGTAGTGGTTGTAATGGCAACAGTAACACTAGCAGTAGCAATAGTTGTAGTAGTAGCAACAACAGAAGTAATATTAGTAGAAATAGTAGTAGTAGTAGAAGCAACAGTAGCAGTAGTAGCACTAGTTGTAGTAGCAGTGGTAATAGTAGTTAGATAAGTAGTAGGAGTAGTAGTAGTTGTTGTTGTTGTAGCCACATTAGTAGTAGTAGTAGTAGTAGTTGCATAGTAGTTGAAGCAGTTGTTGTCGTCGTAGTAGTAGTTGTAGTAATAGTAGTAATAGTAGTAGTAGTAATTGGAGTAGTCATAGTAGGTGTAGTAGTAGAAATAGTAGTAGTAGCAAGAGTAGCAGTAGAACTAGTAGTAGTAGTAGCAATAATAGTAGTAGTACTAGTAGTAATAGAAATAGTAGTAGTAGTAGTAGTAGTCATAGTAGTAGTAGTAGTAGTAGAAGTAGTAGTAGCAGTAGTAGGAGTGGTAGCAGTAGCAGTAAAAGTGGTAGCTGTGGTAGCAGTAGCAACAGTAGTGAGAGCAGTAGTGGTAGTCATAGTGTTAGTAATAGTAGTAGTAGGAGTGGTAGTTGTAATACGAGTAGTAGTAGTAATAATAATAGTAGTACTAGTAGTAGTAGTATTAGTAATCGTAGTATTTGTAGTAGGTGTGTTAGGAGGAGTAGTAGTTGTACAAGTACTAGTACTAGTAATAGCAACAGTTATTGTTGTTGTTGTTGTAGTTTGTGCAGCAGCAGCAGTAGTAGTTATGGTAGGAGTAGTTCTAGTTGTAGTAGTAGTCATAGTAGAAGCTGTAGCAGTAAGAGTGGTAGTGACAGTAGTTGTTGTACTAGTAGTAGTAGCGGTAGTAGTAGTAGCAGAAGTAGTAGCTGAGATTGCAAAAGTAATGCTTCATGTAGCAGTAGGAGTAGTAGTAATAGTAGCTGAAGCAGTTGTAGTAGTGGTAGTCGTAGTAGTAGTTTTTAGTAGTAGTAGTACTAGTAGTAGTTGCAGTAGAAGCAGTAGTAGTAGTAGCAGTAGTAGCAATAATAGTAATAGTAGTAATAGAAGCAGTAGTAGTAGTAGTAATAGTATTTGTAGACGTAGTCCTTTGTGAAGTAGTAGTAGTAGCAGTAGTAGTATTTGTAAGAGTTGTAGTAGTAATAGTAGTAGTAGTAGCAATAGTAGTAGTAGTATTACATCCATTGTAGTAGTAGTAGACATAGCAGTAGTAGCAAAAGTAGTTATAGTAGTAGTAGTGGAAGCAGAAGTAGTTGTAGTAGCTGTAGTAGCAGTAGTTGCCATTGTAGTCCTAGCAGCAGCAATAGTAGTAGTACATGTAGTAGCAGTAGTTGTTGTTATTGTTGTAGTAGAAGTAGTTTTCATTGCCGAAGTAGTAGCAGGATTCCTAGTTGTATTGGTACTAGTAGTAGTAGTAGCTATAGTAGAAGAATTGGTAGTAGTAGTAGTAATAGTAATAGTAGTAGTAGTAATAGTAGTAGTAATAGTCATTATTTATTTAGTAGCAATAGTAGTTGTAGTAGTAGTAGTAGCAATAGTTGTAGTATTAGTAGTAGTTGTAGTAGTAGTAGTAGCAATAGTAGTTGCAGTAGTAGTAGTAGTAGTAGTAGTTGTTGTTGTTGTTGTTGTTGTTGTTGTTGTTGTTGTAGTAGTAGTAGTAGCAGTTGTAGTAGTTGTAGCAGTAGTTGTAGTAGGAGTAGCAGTAGCAGCAGTAGTACTAGTAACAGTAGTAGTAGCATTAGTAGTAGTACAAGTAATACTAGTAGTAGTTGTTGTAGTACTAGTACTTGTATTAGTAGGAGTTGTAGTAGTAATAGCAGCAGTTGCAGTAGCAGTTGTATTAGTAGTAGTAGTAATAGTAGTAGTAGTAGTTGTTGTTGTTGTTGTTGTTGTCGTTGTCGTTGTTGTTGTTATTGTTGATGTTGTTGTTGTTGTTGCTGTAATAGTAGTAGTAGTAGTAGTAGTAGTAGTAGTTGTTGTTGTTGTTGTTGTTGTTGTTGTTGTTGTAGTAGTAGTAGTAGTGGCACTAGTGGGGGAAGTAGTGGTAGTAGCAATAGTAGTAGCAACAGCAGTAGCAGCAGCGGTACTAGTAGTAATAGTTGTAATTATAGTAGTGTTAGGAATAGTATTTGTAGTAATAGTAGTAGTTTTTGTATGTCTTCCAACCATAGTAGTGATAGTTGTTATGGTAGTAGTTGCAGTACTAGTTGTAGTAGTAGTAATAGTTGTAGTAGTAGTAGTAGTAGTAGTCGAAATAGGGGTAGGAGTAATCGTAGTAGGAGCAACAGAAGTAGTAGTTGTTATAGGAACAACATTAGCCGTTGTAGTAGCAATAGTAGTTGCACTGGTAATAGTAGGAGTAGGAGTTGGCGTAGGAGTAGAAGTAGTATTAGTAATAACAGTGGTAGTAGTAGAAGTAGTAGTAGTAGAAGCAATAGAAGAAGTAGTAGCAGAAGTAGTAGCTGTAGGACTGGGATTATTTGCAGAAGTAGTAGTTGTCATAGAAGTAGTAGTTGGAGTATGAGTAGTAATAGTAGTAGTTGTAGGAGTAGTATTAGGAGTAGTTGTTGTTGTTGTAGTAGTAGGGGTAGTACTAGGAGCAAGAGTTGGAATGGTGGTAGTAGTAGTAGTTGTTGTAGTAGTACTATCAATAGTAACAGTTGTAGTAGTCGTTGAAGTACTAGAAGTAGTAGTAGGAGTAGTAGTAGTTGGCATTGGAGTACAAGTCGTAGTAGTAGTAATAGTAGTAGTAGAAGTAGTAGTCGTAGTAGTAGAAGTAGTAGCCATAGTAGCAGCAGTAGTCGAAGCAGCAGTAGTAGTAGTTGCAGTAGTAGTAGTAATAGTTGTTGTTGTAGAAGTAGTAGTAGTAGTAGGAGGAGGAGTAATATCAATAGCAACAGTATTAGCTTTAGTTATGGTAGTTGAAGCATTAGTAGCAGTATTAGCAGTAATAGTAGTGGCAGTAGTAGTATTAGTTGTAGTAGTAGTTGTAGTACTTATTGTAGTAGTTATAGTATTAGTAGTGGTAATAGGAATAGTAGTAGTAGTAGAAGTAGTAGGAGTTCTAGTAGAAGTTGTAGCAGTAATAGTAGTAGAAGAACTACTAGTAGTAGTAGTAGTAGTAGTAGTAGTAGTAGTTGCAGTATTATTAGTAGTAGTAATTGTTGTAGTAGGAGTAGCTATAAGAGTAGGAGAACCAGTAGGAGTAGCAGCAGTTAGTAGTAGTTGTAGGAGTGGTAGTAGTAGTCGCAGGAGTAGTAGTAGGAGTAGCAACACAAGTAGTAGCAAAAGTAGCAGTAACAGTAGTAGAAGTAGTAGTAGGACTAGTAGTAGTCGTAGCTTTAGTAGTAGTCGCAGTAGTAGATGTCGCAATAGTAGTATTAGTAGTAATAGTAGTAGTAGTAGTGGTGATAGTGATAGAACGAATTCAGGTTGTAGTAGTAGTAGTAGTAGCAGCAAAAGTAGTAGTAGCAGCATTACAAGTAGTAGTAGTAGTAGTAGTAGTAGCAGTAGCAGCAGTAGTAGGAGCAGCAGCGGCAGCAGTAGTAATAGTTGTAGTATTATGATTAATGGTAGTTGTAGCTATAGTAGTAATAGCAGTAGTAGTTGTAATTGTAGCAATAGCAACAATAATAGTTGTAGTTGTAGCAGTAGTAGTGGTAGTAGTATTAGTAGCCGTCGTAGTAGTTGTCATAGTAGTAGTAGCAGCAGCAATAGTAGTCATAGAAGTAGTAGCAGTAGTAGTAGCAATAATAGTAATAGTTGTAGTAGCAGTAGTAGTGGTAGCAGAAGTAGTATTAATAGAAGTAGAAGTGGTAATAGTAGCAGCTGTAGTGGAAGTAGTAGTAGTAGCAGCCGCAATAGCATTAGTAGTACTAGTAGGAGTAGTAACAGTAGCAGCAGTAGCAAAAGTAGCAGTAAAACTAGCAATAGCAGCAGAAGTAGCTGCAGCAGCAACCGTAGTAATAGTAGTAGTAGTAGTAGTAGTAGTAGGCGTAGTTGTAGTTGTAGCAATAGAAGCAGCAGTAGTAGTAGTAGAAGTTACAACAAAAGCAGTACCAGTAGTACTAGTAGTGGGTTGTACCAGTAGTAGGAGTAGTAGTAGTAGCAACAGTGTCAGTAGCTATAGTAGCAGCAACAGTAGTAGTAGTAGTAGCATGAGTAGCAGTTGCAATAGTCGCACTCCTAGTAGTTGAGGAAGGAGTAACAGTTGCTATAGTAGTAGTATTTGTAGTAGAAGTAGTAGCAGTCACATCACAAGAAATAGTGGTAACGATAGTAGCTGTAGTAGCATTAGTAGTTGTAGGAGGAGTTGCAGTAGTAGGAGTAGGAGTAGTAGCAGTAATAGTAGCAGCCGCAGTAGAAGTAGCAATAGTACCAGTACTAGTAGTAGCACTAGTAGTAGTACTAGTACTAGTAGCCATAGCAGTAGTAACAGCACTAGAAGTAGCAGTAGTAGCAATAGTAGTAATAGTAGTAGCAGTAACAGCAGTAGCATTAGTATCAATAGTACTAGTAATTGTAGTAATAGTTGCAATAGTCGCACTAGTAGTAGTAGAAGAAGTAGTAATAGTAGTATAAGTAGTAGCAGTCGTGAAAGTAGTTGAAGTAGTAGAAGCAGAATTAGTAGCGGCAGCAGCAGCAGTAGCAACAATTGTAGCAGCAGGAGTAATAGTAATTGTAGTAGTACTAGGAGTTATAGTAGTAGGAGGAGGAGTAGTAGTAGGAGTAGCAGTAGAAGTAGTAGTAGTAGCAGCAGCAGTAGTAGCAACAACATCAGTAGTAGTTGTAGTAATAGTAGTGGCAGTAGGAGTAGTAGAAGAAGTAGCAGTAGAAGTAGTTGAAGCAGTAGCCGTAATAGTAGTAGTAGTAGTAGTAATAGTAGTAGTAGTAGTAGTAGTAGTAGTAGTAGTAGTAGTGGTAGTAGCAGCAGCAGTAGCAGTAGTAGTTGTAATACTTGTAGTATTAGTAACAATAGTAGTTGTAGGAGTAGTAGAAATAGTAGTAGTAATAGTAGTTGGTAGTAATGGTGGTGGTGGTAGTAGTAGTGGTATTAGTATTAGTAGCTGCAGCAGTAGTGGTATTGGTAGTAGTAGTAGTAACAGTCATAGTATAGTACTACTAGTAGTAGTAGAAGTTGTTGTTGTTATTGTTGTTGTTGTAGTAGTTGTAGTAGTAGTAATAATAGTAGTAGTTATAAGTGCAATACAAGTAGTAGTAGTAATAGTACCAGTAGTAGTTGTAGTAGTAGTAGTATTAGCAACAATAGTAGTAGTAGTAGAAGAAGAAGTAGTGGTAGTCGCAGCAGTAGTAGCAATAGTACTAGTAGTAGCAGCAGAAGAAGTTGTTATTGTTGTGGTAGAAGTAGCAACAGTAATACTCATAGTACTAGTCCTAGTGGTTGTTGTAGTAGAACTAGTAGTAGTTGTTGCTAGAGCAGCAGCAACACTAGTAGTTGTAAGGGTAAGAGTAGCAGTAGTTGTAGCAACTATAGTTGTAGTTGCACAAATAGTTGCTGAAATAGCAACATAAGTTGTAGTTATGTGGTAGTAGTAGTTGTAGTAGTAATAGTAGCAGTAGGAGTCGTTGTTGTGGCTGTAGTTTTAGTAGTAGTAGAAGTAGTAGCAGTCGTAGTAGTAGTAGCAGCTGCAGTATTACTTGCAATAGTAGTAGGAGTCGTAGTTGCAACAGTATTAGTAGTAGTTGTTGTTGTAGTAGCAAAATCAATTGCAACCGTAGTAGTTGTTGTTGTACTAGTAGTAGTAGTAGTAGTAATAATAGTAGTAATAATAGTAGTAGTAGTACTAGTCATAGCAGCAGTAGCAGTAATAATATCAGTAGTAGTAGTAGTGGATGTAGTTGCTGTAGTAGCAGTAGTAGTGGTAATTGTAGTTGTAGTAGTAAAAGTTGTAGGAGCTGTAGTGGGAGTGGCAGAAGTAACAGTTTTAGCAGTAGCAGACGTAGCAGTCGTCTTAGTTCTAGTAGTGGTAGTAGTAGAAGTAGTAGCATGAGTAGTAGTAATAGTAGTAGTACTAGTACTAATAATAGTAGTAGTAGTAGCCTTAGTTGCAGTAGTTGTAGTAGCAGCAGCAGTAGTAGTAATAGTGGTAGTGGCGAAGAAATTGTAGTAGCAGCAAAAGTAGTAGTTGCAGTAGTAGCAGTTGTAGTAGTTGTAGCAGCAATTAGTAGCAGTTATTGTAGTTGTAGCAGCAGCAGTAGTAATTGTAGTATGAGTAGTAGTAGTAGAAGTAGCAGCAATAGTAGCAATAGTAGAAGTAGCAGTAATAGTAGTATTAGTAATTGTGTGTGCAGTAGTTGAAGTAATATTAGTAGTAGTAGCAGCAGCAGCAATATTTGTAGTAGTCGCAGCAGTAGTAGTAGCACTTGTAGTAGTAGAATTAATAGTAATAGTAGTAGTAGTAGTAGTAGTAGTGTAATAATTGTAGTAGTAGTAGCAGAAGCAACAGCAGCAGCAGTAGTTGTAGTAGTAGTAGTACAAGTTGTAGTAGTTGTAGTAGTAGTAGAAGTTGTAGTAATAGTTATTGTAATAGTAGTGGTCGTTGTTTTTGTTGTAGCACTAGTAGTACTAGAAGCAGTAGTGCTAGTTGTAGTATTTCTAGCAGTAACAGGTGCAACAACAGTAACAGTAGTAGTAGTAGTAGCAACAGTAGTAGTCCCAACAACAGCAGCAGCAGTAGTCCAAGTAGTAATTATTGTTGTTGTTGTTGTGGCATTAGTAGTTGTAGTAGTAGTATTAGTAACAGTAGTAGTAGAAGTAGATGTAATAGTATGAGTGGTAGTTTTAATTGTAGTAGTAGTACTAGTAGCAATAATAGCAGTAATAGGAGTGGTAGTAGTTGTTGTGGTAGAAGTAGTAGTAGTAGCAGCAGCAGCAGTAGTAGTTGTAGTAGTAGTAGTAATAGGAGTAGTATTAGTAGTACTAGTTGTAGTAGTAATAGGAGTAGTAGTAGAAGTAGTACTAGTATTGGTAATAGCAGTAGTAGTAGTAGGAGTTCGAGCAGAAGTAGTAGTAGTAGAAGTAATAGTAGTAGT
>RXID01011197.1:0-17043 GCA_005019695.1 Trichopus zeylanicus subsp. travancoricus | reverse complement strand
TGATTATTGTAGCAGTAGTTGTAGAAGCAGTAGTAATTGTAGTAGCACTAGTAGTCGTAACAATAGTAGTAGTAGTTAGAGAAGTAGTAGGCGTAGTAGGCGTTGTAGCTGCAGCAGTAATAGTAATAGTAGTAGTAGTAATAATAGTAGTAGTAGTAGTCGTAGAAGCAGAAGCAGCAGCAGCAGCAGCAATAGTTGTATTAGTATTTGTAGTAGAAGCAGCAACAACAGTAGTGGCAGCAGTTGTAGAAACAGTAGTAGTTATAGCCGTAGTAGTAGTAGTAATAGTAGCAGCAGCAGTAGTAGTAGTGGTGGTAGTCATAGCAGCATCAGCTACAGCAGTAGTAGTCGTAGTGCTAGTAATAGTGTTTGTAGTAGTAGTAGTAGTATAGCAATTGTAGTACTAGTTGCAAAAGAAGTAATATTGGTAGTCATAGTTGTCGTCATAGTGGAAATAGTTGTACTAATAGTGGCAGCAGTCGCCGCTGTGGCAGTAGTAGTAGTAGTAGCAGTCCTACTGTCGTTGCAATAGTAGTTGTAGTTATAGAAGCAACAATAGTTGTAGATGTAGTAGAATAAGTAGTAGTAGTAGTTGTAGAAGTAGTAATAGTAGTAGTAGTAATACTAGTTGTAGAAGTAGTAGCAACAACAACAGTAGTATTAGTAGGAGAAGTAGTTGTAGCAGCAGCCAAGGTAGTAGCACTTCTGGCAGTAGTAGGAGAAGTAGGTTTTGTAGCAGAAATAACAGCAGCAGCAGTAGTATTTTTTGTAGCAGCAGTAGTACTATAGTACTAGCTATCTTAGTAGCATTTATTTTAGTAGCAGTAGTAGTAGCAGCAAAAGTAGCAATAGTAGTGTAGCAGTAGTAGCAGTAGTAGCATTAATAGTAACTATAATAGTAACAGCAGCAGTAGTCATTATTGCAGCAGTAGTTATTGTTGTACTAGTATTAGTAGTAGTTGTAGTAGTAGTAGTAGAAGTAGTAGTAGGAGGAGAACTAGTATTATTAGTATTAGTAGCAGTAGTAGTAGTTAGAGTGGTAGTAGTAATAGCAATAATTGCTATAGGTGCCGTAGCAACAGCAGCATTAGTATTCGTTGTAGTAGCAGTAGTAGCAATTGTAGTATTAGGAGTAGAAGTAGCAGTAGCAGTAGGACTAATCGCAGAAGCAGCAGCAGTAGTAGTAGTAGCAGTAACCATAGTAATAGAAGTAGTAGTAGTGGAAGTAGTCGCAACAGTAGCAGTAGTAGTAGTAGCAGTAGTCGTGGTGGTAGTAGTAGTAGTGGTAGCAACAGAAGTAGTTATGGGTGAAGTAGTGGTAGCTGTTATTGCAAGAGAAGTGGCTGAAGTGGTAGTAGCAGTAGTAAAATTAGTAGTTGCAGTAGTAGTTGTAGTAGTAGTTGTAGTTGTAAAAGTAGTAGTAGTAGTAGTAGAAGTTACAATAGCAGTAAAAGCATTAGTAGAAGTAGTAGTAGTAATAGCAGTAGTACCAGTAGCAATATTAGCAGTAGTGGCAGTACTAGTAGTAATAGTATTAGTAGTGGCAGCAATTGCAGTAGTAGCAGTAGCATCTGTCGTAGAAGTAGTCGAAAGAGTAACTGTGTAGCAGTCGTAGTAACATTAGCACTAGTAGTAGCAGTAGGAGAAGTAGTAGTAGTATTAGTAGCAACAATAACAACAGTAGCAGTAGTAGTGGTGGTAGTATTAGTAGCAACAACAATAGTAGTAGTATTGGTTTTAGGAGGAGTAGTAGTAGTATTAGTAGCCACAGTAGTAGTAGTAGTAGTAGTAGCAGCAGTAACAGTAGTGTAGTAGTGGTTGTACTAGTAGTAGTTAGAGCAGCAGCAGTACTAGCAACAGTGGTAGCAAGAGAAGTAGTAGTAGCACTAGAGTAGTAGAAGCAGCAGTAGTAGCAATTGTAATAGTAGAAGTAGTGGTAGAAGTAGGAGAAGTAGTAGAAGTAGCAATAGTAGTGGTAGAAGTAGTTGCATTAGTAGTAGCGGTAACAATAGTTTTAGTATTAGTAGTAGTAGAAGAAGTAGTAGGAGCAATAGTTTTAGTGGTAGCACCAGCTATAGCTGCATCAACAACAGTAGTAGTAATAACAACAGTAGTAGTAGTTGTAGTAGTATTAGTAGTAGTAGAAACTGCAGCAGCAATAGTAGTAGCAATATTTGTAGCAATACTAGTAGTAGTAGTTATTGTAGTAGCATTATTAGTAGCAGCAACAACAACAGCAGCACAAGTAGTAGCAGTTGTAATTGTAGTAGTAGAAGAAGAAGCAGTAGTAGTAGCAATAGCAGCTACAGTAGCTGTGATTGTGGCAGTAGTGCTATAGCACTAGTGTAGTTGTAGTAGTAGAGTAGTAGTAGTAGCAGAAGTAATAGTTATAGTAGCAGCAGTACCAGTAGTGGTAGTAGTAGCAGCAGCAGCAGTAGTAGTACTAGGAGTTGTACTAGTAATAGTAGTGATAGTAGTAGCAGTAGTAGTACAAGTAGTAGGAGTAGTAGCAATCATAGAAGTAGTAGTTGTCGTAGTAGCAAGAGTTGTAGGAGTAGCAGTAGCAGTAGAAGTAGTAGTCGTAGTTGTCACAGTAGTAGTGGAAGTAGAAGTAGTAGTAGTAGTGGCTGTAGTCATTGTAGGAGCAGTAGTAGTAGTAGTAACAATATTAGTAGTTATTGTAGTAGTAGTAGCAGAAGTAGTACGTGGGGGAAAAGATGTAGTAGTGGTAGCAATGGTAGTAGTAGTAGTAGTTAAAGCATTATTCGTAGCAGTATTAGCAGTCATAGTAGTAGTTGGATTAGTATTAGTAGCAGCAGTAGTAGTAAAAGTTGCAGTAGTAGCAATAGTAGTAGTAGTTGTTGTTGTAATTGCAGCAATTATTGCAGTAGCAGTAGCAATAGTAGTAGTAGTAGTAGTGGTATTAATAGTAGTTGACGTAGTAGCAGAGGTAGTATTAGGAGGAGTAGTAGTAGGAGCAGCAGAAGAAGTAGTTGTTGTTGTAGTAATAGTAGTAGTTGCCGCAGTAGTAGTAGCTGTAGTAGCAGTAGCAGTTGTAAAGTAGTAGTAGTTCCTGCAGTAATAGAAGTAGTAGTAGCAGTAGTTGTAGTAGCTGTTGTAGCAACAGTAGCAATACTAGAAGCAGTATTAGTAGAATTAGTAGTAGTAGCAATAGCAGTTGTTTTAGTAGTAGTAGGGTAAGTAGTAGTAGTAATAGTTGTTGTAGTAGTAGTAGTAGTTATAGTAGTAGTACTAGTAGTAGCAGTAGTTGTAACTGTAGTTGTAGTAGCAATAGTACTAGTAGTAACACTAGTAGTCGAAGCATCAGTAGCTGCATTAGTTGCAATAGTAGTAGTAGCAGTCGCAATAGTAGCTGAAGTAGCAGTTGTAGCAGTAATAGTGTTAGCAGTAGAAGTAGTAATTGTAGTACTAGTAGTAGAAGCAGTTGCAGTTTGTAACAGTAGAATTTGCAGAAGAAGTAATAGTAGTAAGAGAAGTCATAGTAGTAGTAGTTGTGGTCACAACAACAACAACAACAACAATAGTAGTAGTAGTAGTAGTGGTGGTAGTTGTTGTTGTTGTTGCAGTAGTAGTAATACTATTAGTAGCGGTATTAGTACTAGTAGGAGTGGTAGATGTCGTAGCACTAGTAATAGTAGTAGCAGTAATAGTAGTAATAGTAATAGTATAGTAATAGTATTTGTATTAGTAGTAATTGTAGCAGAAGTACTAGGAATAGTAGTTGTAGCAGTAGTAGCTGTGGTAGTAGTATTTGTTGTTGTAGTTGAAGCAGTAGCAATATAGTATCAATAGTAGTAGTAGTAGTTGTTGTTGTAGTAGTAGCAGAAGCAATAGCAGTGGTAGTAGTTGCAGTGGCCACAGTAGTAGTAGTAGTATTAGTAGTCATCGTAGTTTTGATAGTACTATTAGTAGTAGCAGCAACAACAACAGTAGTAGTAGTACTAATAGCAATAGTAGTAGTAGTAACAATATTAGTAGCTGGAGTAGTAGTAGTAGCCCTAGTGGTAGCATTAGTAGCAGTAGTTGCCGAAGTTGTAGTAGTGGTAGCAGTAGTAGCAAAAATAGAAGCAGTTGTCCTAGTGATATTAGTAGTAACAGTAGCATTAGTAGTAGTAGTAGCACTAAAAGTAGTACTAGGAGTTGTAGAAGCAGTAAGAGCATCAGTAGTAGCAGTAGTAGCTATAGTAGTAGTAGTAGTAGCCGCAATAGTAGTTGTAGTAGAGTGGCAATAGCAATAGTAGCAGTAGTAGCAGTAGTAGCAGCAACAGTAGTAGTAGTAACGGTAGTAGTAGTTATGGTAGTAGTTGGAATAGTAGCAATTACAACAGTAGTAGCGGTAGTTGCAATAGTAGTAGTAGCAGCTGTAGCAATAATTGTAGTAGCATTTGTCGTAGTCACAACAATAGCAGTAGTAGCAGTGGTAGTAGTATTAGTAGTTGTAGTAGTAGTAGCAGTACTAGTATTGGGAGTAGTAGTAGTGGTTGTCGTAGCTATAGTAGTGGAAGCAGTCGCAATTATAGTAGTAGTAGCAATAGTAGCAGTTGTGGTAGTTGTTGAAGAAATAGTAGGTGTAGTAGTCATAGTAGCAGCAGCTACAGCAACAATAGTAGTAGTAGAAATAGTAGTAGTACTGGTAGTGGTATTAGTAGTAGTAGTAGTAGTAGTAGTAGTAGTAGTAGTAGTAGTAGTAGTAGTAGTAGTAGTAGTAGTCGTAGAAGCAGTAGCTGCAGCAGCAGTAACAACAGTAGTATTAGTAGTAGCAATAGTAGCAGCAGCAGCAATAGTGGTAGCAATTGTAGCAGCAGCAGCAGTAGTAGCCGTAGTAGTAGCAGTAGTAGCAGCAGTAGTGGTGGTAGTCGTAGCAGTAATAGCAGTAATAGTGGTTGTCATAGTGCTAGTAATAGTATTAGTAGTAGCAGCAGGAGTAGTAGTACTGCTAGTAGTAGCAATAGTAGTAGTAGTTGGAAAAGAAGTAATATTGGTAGTCATAGTAGTAGTCGTAGCAGTACTAGTTATACCAATAGTAGTAGCAGTAGCCAGAGTGGTAGTAGTAGTAGTAGTTGTCGTACTATCATAGCAGCAGTTGTAGTAGTTACAGTAGCAGCAATAGTAGTAGAAGTAGCACAAGAAGTAGTAGTAGTAGTTGTAGTTGTAGCAAAAGTACTAGTGGCAATACTAGTTGTAGCAGTACTAGTAGCAATAACAGTAGTATTCATAGGAGAAGCAGTAGTAGTAATAGCCGAAGTAGTAGCAGTAGTAACAATTGTACGAGAAGTAGTTATTGTAGCAGAAATAGCAACAGCAGGAGTAGTAGTATTTTTAGTAGCTGCAACAGTAGTAGTAGTAGTAGTAGTAGTAGTAGTAGTAGTAGTACTTGAAGTCATTGTAGCAATTGCTTTAGTAGTAGTAGTTGTAGCGAGAACAGCAATAGTAGTAGTACTGTAGCAGGAGTAGTAGTAGTAGTGGTAGTAGTAGAGGTAGTAGTAACAGTAGTAGTAGCAGTACTCGAAGTCATTATAGCAGTAGTAGTTGTTGTTGTACTAGTATTAGTTGTAGTTGCAATAGTTATAGTAGATGTATTAGTGGTAGGAGAAGTAGTGTTCATAGTATTAGTAGTCGTATTAGTAGTTAGAGTGGTAGTAGTAGTAGCAGTAGTAGTTATAGTTGTAGGAGCAGCAGTAGTGGTAGTAGTAGTTATTATAGTAGTAGTAGTAGTAGTTGCAGCAGTAGCAGTTGTAGTATTATGAGTAGAAGTAGTAGTTGAAGTAGAAGTAATCATAGTAGTAGTAGAAGTAGTAGTAGTAGCAATAATAGTAGTAACAGTTGTAGTAGTACCCGTAGTAATGGAAGTAGTAGTAGTGTAACTAGTCGCAACAGTCGCAGTAGTTGAAGTCATAGTAGCAGTAGTAGAAGTTGTAGCAGTAGCAGTTGTGGCAACAGTAGTAGTAGTTTGAGAAGAAGTCGTAGTTGTTATTGTAGGAGAAGTGGTTAAAGTAGTAGTAGTAGTAGTACAATTAGTAGTTGTAGTAGTAGCAGTAGTTATAAAAGTAGTTGTAGTAGTAGTAGAAGTTGCAGTAGCCGTAGAAGCAATAGTCGAAGCAGTAGTAGTAATAGTAGTAGTAGTAGTGGCAATATTAGCAGTGTTGGCGGTAATAGCAGTAATAGTATTAGCAGTAGTAGTAGTAGCAGCAGCAGTAGAAGTAGTAGAAGTAGTCGAAAGAGTAACAGTGTAGTAGCAGTAGTAGCAGTAGCATTAGTAGTAATAGGAGAACTAGAAGTAGTATTAGTAGCAACAACAACAACAATAGCAATAGTAATGGTAGTATTAGCAGCAACAACAATAGTAGTAGTAGTAGTAGTTTTAGGAGTAGTAGTCATAGTATTAGTAGCTGCAATAGTAGTAGTAGTAGTAATAGTAGCAGTAGTCGAAGCAGCAGCAGTAGTAGAAATAGTAGTAGCAAGAGAAGTAGCAGTAGCACTACTAGTAGTAGAAGCAGCAGTAGCAATAGTAGTAGTAGTAGTGGAAGAAGTAGGAGAAGTAGTAGGAGTAGTAGTAGTAGTAGTAGAAGTAGTCACATTAGTGGTGGCAGTAGTAGTAGTAGCAGTAGTAGGAGAAGTAGTAGGAGTAGTAGTTTTAGTGGCAGCACCAGCAATAGTAGCAGCACTAGCAGTAGTAGCAGTAACAACAGTAGTTGTACTTGTAGTAGTATTAGTAGAAGTAGTAGGAGTAGTAGTTGTAATAGCAGCAGCAGTCGTAGTAGCAGTATTTGTCGCAGTACTAGTAGTAGTAGTTATAGTAGTAGCATTATTAACAGCAGCAACAACAATAGCACTAGTAGTTGTAGTAGTAGTAGTAGTAGTAGTAGTAGAAGGAGAAGCAGTAGTAGTAGCAATAGCAGTAGCAGTAGCTATAGTTGTAGTAGTAGTATTGTGGTAGTTGTGTAGTTTAAGTAGTAGCTATAGTAGGAGTGTAGTAGTAGTAGTAGCTACAGAAGCAACAGTAGCAACAATAGTAGTAGTAGCAAAAGTAGTAAAAGTAGAAGTAGTTGTTGTAATAGCAGCGGTAGTAGTAGTGGTAGTAGTAGTTACAGTAGTAGTAGTAATAGTCATAGTAGTAGTGATAGTAGTAGCAGTAGCATTAGTAGAAGTAGTTGTAGTGGTACAAGTAGTAGCATCAGTAGTACAAGTAGCAGCAGTAGTAGTAGCAGTAATAGTAATCATAGTTGTAGTAGTTGTAGTAGTAGCTGTAGCAGTAGTAGAAGAAGTAGTAGTTGTTGTAGTCACAGTAGTAGCGGAAGTAGAAGTAGTAGTAGCAGTGACAGTACTCATTGCAGGAGTAGTAGTAGTAATAATAATGTTAGTAGTTGTTGTAGCAGTCGTAGTAGAAGAAGTACTAGGGGCAGAAGATGTAGTAGTAGCAGCAATGGTCATAGTTGTAGTTGTTGAAGCCTTAGTCGTAGTAGTATTAGTAGTCATAGTAGTAGTTGGAGTAGTAGTAGTAGCATCAGTAGTAGCAGTTGCAGTAGTAACAATACTTGTAGTAGTAGTAGTTGCAGTTGTAGCAGTTGTAGTAATAGAAGTAGCAATAGTAGTAGTAATAGTAGTCGTATTAATAGTAGTTGATGTAGTAGCAAAAGTAGTATTTAGAGTAGTAGTAGTAGCAGAAGAAGTAGTTGTACTAGTAGTAGTAGTAGTAATACTAGTAGTTGCCGTAGTAGTAGCAGTTGTAGTAGCAGTAGTAGTTGTAGAAGTAGTAGTAGTTCTTGTAGTAATAGAAGTAGTAGTAGCAGTAGTTTTAGTAGCTGCAGTCGCAGTAGTAGTAGTAGTAGAAGCAGCAGCAGCAGCAGCAGTAGTAGTAGTTGCAGCTGTAGCAGTTGTTTAAGTAGTAGTAGAAGTAGAAGTTATGGTAGTAGTAAGGGAAGTAGCAGTAGTTCTCATTGTGGTAGTAGTAGTAGTAGTTGTAGTAGTAGTAGTAGTTATAGTAGTAGTACTAGTAGTGGAAATAGTTGTAGTTGTAGTAGTAGTTATAGTAGTAGTACTAGTAGTGGAAATAGTTATAGCCGTAATTGTTGTAGTAGTAGTACTAGTAGTAACAGTAGTAGTAGAAGAATTAGTAGCTGCATTAGTTGTAATAGTAGCAGTTGTTGTAGCAATAGTAGCAGTAGTAGCAGTTGTAGTAGTAATAGTGTTAGCAGTAGCGGTAGTAGTAGAAGCAATTACAGTATAGTAGTAGTAGAAGCAGTAGCAGTCATAGTAGTAGTAAGAGATGTTGTAGTAGTTGTAGTAGTGGTCACAACAACAACAACAACAACAACAACAATAGTAGTAGTAGTAGTAGTAATAGTAGTAGTAATAGTAGTAGCTGCCGTATTAGTACTAATAGAAGCGGTAGAAGTAGTAATACTACTACTACTACTACTAGTAGCAGTAATAGCAGTAATAGTAATAGTAATAGCAATAGTTGAGGTACTAGCAGTGGTAGTTGTAGCAGAAGTAGCAGTGGTAGTTGTTGTTGTTGTTATAGTAGAAGCAGCGGTAATGTAGTATCAGTAGTAGTAGTAACAGTAGTAGATATTGTACCAGAAGTAATAGTAGTAGTCATAGTAGTAGTAGCAGTATCAGAAGCAATAGCAGTGGTAGTAGTCATAGTGGCCATAGTAGTAGTAGTATTAGTAGCCGCTGTAGTGGTGATAGTAGTAGTAACAGCAGCAGCAGCAGCAGCAGTAGTACTCATAGCAATACTAGTAGTAGTAGCAATATTAGAAGCTAGAGTAGAAGTAGTTGCACTAGTAGTAGCATTAGTAGCTGTTATTGTAGTAGAAGTAGCAGTAGTAGCCATAGTTGTAGCATAAGTAGTTGTAGTAGCAAGTAGTTGTAGCATCAGTAGTAGTAGTAGAAATAGTAGTAGAAGTAGTAGAAGTAGTAGTGATATTAGTAGTAACATTAGCGTTAGCAGTAGTAGTAGCAGTAAAAGTAGTACTAGGAGTGGTAGAAGCAGTAGCAGCAGCAGTAGTAGTAGTGTAGAAGTAGTAGTAGTCGTAGCAGTAGTAGTAGCAATAGTAGTAGCAGTAGTAGTCGTAGTACCAGTTGTAGGAGTAATAGTAGATTAGCTGAAGCAATAGTAGCAGTAGTAGTAGCAGTAGTAGCAATAGTAGTAGCAGTAATAGTAGTTATAGTATTTGTAGTTGGCGTAGCAGTTTGAATAGTAGTAGTTATAGTAGTAGTGGCAGTAGTAGCAGTAGTAGTTGTAGTAGAATTTGCCATAGTCACAACAGTAGCAATAGTAGCGATGGTAGTAGTATTAGTAGTTGTAGCAATAGTAGCAGCAATATCAGTAGTGGTAGCAGTAGCAGTCGTAATTGTAGTAGCAGTAATAGTATTACGAGTAGTAGTAGCGGTTGTAGTAGAAATAGTAGTAGAAGCAGTAGTGGTTGTAGTAGTAGAAGTAGTGTTAACTGTAGTAGCAGCAGTAGTAGCAATAGTAGTAGTTGCAATATTAGTAGTAGTTGTAGTAGCAATAGTAGTAGTAGTCCTAGAATCCGCAGCAACAACAGTAGTATTAGTAGCAACAGTAGCAGTTGTAGCAACAATAGTGGTAGTAGTGGTAGCAGTAGTAGCAATTGTAGTAGTAGCCGTAGTAGTAGCAATAGAAGCAGTAGCAGTAGTAGTAGTGGTGGTAGTCGTAGCAGTAGTAGTAGCAGTAGTGGTTGTCGTAGTGCTAGTAATAGTATTAAAAGTAGTAGTGCCAGTAGTAGCAATATAGTAGTAGTTGGAAAAGAAGTAATATTGGTAGTCATAGTAGAAGTCGTAGTAGTAATGGTTGTACCAATAGTAGCACTAGTAGCAGTAGTGGCAGTAGTAGCAGTTGTGGCTGTCATACTATCGTAGTAGTAGGAGTAGTAGTCATAGTAGCTGCAATAGTAGGAGAAGTGCCAATAGAAGTAGTAGTAGTGGTAGTAGTAGTAATAGTACTAGTAACAATACTAGTTGTAGCAGCAGTAGTAAAAATGTAGTAGTATTAGAAGGTGAAGGAATAGTAGTAGTAGCTGAAGTAGTAGTAGTAGGAACAGTTTTATGAGAAGTAGTTGCTGTAGCAGAAATAGCAGCAGCAGTAGTAGTAGTATTTTTAGTAGTAGGAGCAGCAGCAGCAGTACTACTAATAGTACTACTAGTCATAGTAGCAATTGTTTTAGTAATAGTAGTAGTAGCACAAGTAGTTGTAGTAGTGTAGCAGTAGCAGTAGCAGTTGTAGTAACAGAAGTAGTAGGAGTAGCAGTAGTCATTATAGCTGTAGCAGTTGTTGTTGTAGTAGTATTAGTAGTAGTAGTAGATGTAGTAGTAGTAGGAGAAGTAGTCTTAGTATTATTAGTAGCAGTAGTAGTTGTTGGAGTGCTAGTAGTTGTAAAAGTGGTAGCTGTGGTTGTAGTAGTAGCAATAGTTATTGTTGTTGTTGTTGTAGTAGTAGTAGTAGTTGTAGTCGTAGTAGCAGTAGTTGCAGGAGTGGCAATTATAGTTTTAGGACAAGAAGTAGAAGTAGCAGAAGAAGTAGTCGCAGTAGTAGTAGTAGTGGTAGTAGGAATGGAGAAGTAGCAGTGGTAGTAGTACCCGTAGTACTAGAAGTAGTAGTAGTGGAAGTAGTCGCAACAGTAGCAGTAGTAGTGGTAGCAGCTGTAGCAGTAGTACCCATAGTAATAGAAGTAGTAGTAGTGGAAGTAGTCGCAATAGTAGTGGTAGTAGTGGTAGTAGTAGTAGTAGTCGCAACAGTAGCAGTAGTAGTGGTAGTAGCAGTAGCTATAGTTGCGACAGTAGTAGTGATAGGAGAAGTAGTCTAGTTGTTATTGTTGGAGAAGTGGTTGAAGTAGTAGTAGTAGTAGTAAAATTAGTAGTTGTAGTAGTAGCAGTAGTTATAAAAGTAGTTGTTGTAGTAGTAGAAGTTGTAGTAGCCGGTAGAAGCATTAGTCGAAGCAGTAGTAGTAATAGTAGTAGTAGTAATGGCAATATTAGCAGTAGTGGTAGTAATAGTATTAGCAGTAGCAGAAATAGCAGCAGTAGTAGTAACAGCAACAACAACAGCAGTAGTAGAAGTATTCAAAAGTATAACGGTGTAGTAGCAGTAGTAGCAATAGCATTAGTAGTAGCAGTAGGAGAAGCAGTAGTATTATTAGTAGCAACAACGACAATTGCTGTAGTAGTAGTAGTGGTAGTATTAGCAACAACAACAATAGTAGTAGTAGAATTAGTTTTAGGAGGAGTAGTAGTAGCAGTAGTATTAGTAGTAGTGTAGCACTCGTTGTCCTACTAGTAGTCTAAGCAGCAGCAGTAGTAGCAGTAGTAGTAGCAAGAGAAGTAGCAGTAGCACTAGTTGTAGTAGTGGCTAGGTAGTAGCAATAGTAGTTGCAGTAGTAGTTGTAGAAGCAGGAGAAGTAGTAGGAGCAGTAGTAGAAGTAGCAGAAGTCGTAGAAGTAGTTGAAGTCATAGTAGCAGTCACATTAGTAGTAGTAGTAACAGTAGTTACAGTGGTAGTAGTAGGAGAAGTAGTAGGAGTAGTAGTTCTAGCGGAAGCACCAAGACCAGTAATAGCAGTAGCAGTAGTAGTAGTAACAGCAGTAGTGCCAGTTGTAGTAGTATTAGTAGTAGTAGTTGTTGTTGTAGTAGTAATAGCAGCAGCAGCAGTAGTAGCAGTATTTGTCGCAGTACTAATAGTAGTTGTAATAGTGGCAGTATTAGTAGCGGTAGCAACAACCGCAACACTAGTAGTAGTAGAAGAAGAAGAAGAAGAAGAAGAAGTAGTAATAGCAATAGCAACAACAATTGTTGTAGTTGTAGTAGTAGTGTAGTAGTACTAGTGTAGTTGTAGTAGTAGTTGTAGTAGTAGTGGGGTAGTAGAAGTAGTTGTAGAAGCAGCCGCAACAACTACGCTAGTAGTAACAAAAGTAGTAGTAGTAGAAGTAATAGTGGTGGTAGTAATAGGAATAGTAGTAGTGATAGTTGTAGCAGTAGCATTAGCAGTAGTAGCAGTAGTAGTACAAGTAGTAGCAATAGTAGTACAAGTAGTAGTCGTAGTAGTAGTAGTTGCAATAGCTGTAGTAGTAGCAGTAGTAGTAATTGTAGTAGTAGTTATTGTAGTAGTAGCAGGAGTTGTAGGAGTAGCAGTGGCAGTAGTAGAACTACCAGTCATAGTAGTTGCAGAAGTAGCGAAAGTAGAAGTAGTAGTAGCAGTGGCAGTAGTCATTGTAGCAGTAGCATTAGTAATAATAATAATATTACTAGTTGTTGTAGTAGTAGTAGAAAAAGTAGTAGTAGGGCGAGAAGATATAGTTGTAGCAGCAGTAGAAGTAGTTGATGCAGTAGTCGTAACAGTATTAGTAGCAATACTAGTAGTTGGAGAAGTAGTAGTGTAGCAGCAGTAGTAGTAGTTGCAGTAATAGCAACAGTAGTAGTAGTAGTTGCAGTTGCAGCAGTTGTAGCAGTAATAGTGGCAACAGTAGTAGTAGTTGTAGTAGTATTAACAGTAGTTGACGTAGTAGCAGAAGTAGTATTTGGAGTAGTAGTAGTAGTAGTAGCAGCAGAAGTAGTTGTTGTAGTAGTAGTTGTTGTTGTCATAGTAGTAGTAGTTGTAGTATCAGTAGTAGTAGTAGAAGTAGTAGTAGTTGTTGTAGTAAGAGAAGTAATAGTAGCGATAGTTGTAGTAGTTGTTGTAGTAGTAGTAGCGATACCAGAAGCAGTAGTAGCAGTAGTAGTAGTAGAGATAGTAGTAGTAGCAGAAGTAGAAGCAACAGTAGTAGTTGGGGAAGTAGTAGTAGTTCTTATTATAGGAGAAGAAGTAGTAGTAGTTGTTGTAGTCATTGTACTAGTAGTAGCAGTAGTTGTAACTGCAGTTGCAGTAGTTTAGTAGTAGTAGTAATAGTAGTAGTAGAAGCATTAGTAGCTACAATAGCTATAATAGTTGTAGTAGCAGTTCTACTAGTAAGAGAGTTAGCAGTAGAAGTAGTAGTAGTAGTACTAGTAGTTGTAGCAGTAGTAGTAGAAGCAGTTGCAGTGTAGTAGCAGTAAAAGGAGTAGCAGTGTTCGTTGTAGTAGCTATAGTAGTAGAGGCAGTTGCAGTTGTAGTAGTAGTAGTAGCAGTAGTAGTAGTAGTTGGAGAGGGTAGTAGGGGCAGTAGTCGGAGTGCCAGCAGTAGCAATATCAATAGTAGTAGCAGAAATAATAGTTGTAGTAATAGTAGCAGTAGCAGTAGTAGTCGTAGAAGCAACAACAACAACAATAACAGCAACAGTAGTATTAGTAGTAGTAGTACTAGTAGCAGCAGTAGTAGTTATAGTAGTAGTAGCAACAGCTGTAGTTATAGCTGTAGTAGCAGTAGTAGTAGTAGCAGCAGCAGTAGTTGTCATAGTCATAGCAGCAGTAGTAGTAGTAGTGGTTGTCGTAGTGCTAGTAATAGTATTAGTGGTAGTTGTAGTAGTAGTAGTAGTAGCAGTAGTACTACTAGTAGCAATCAGTGACAGTAGTAGCAGTAGTATCTATCGTACTATCATAGTAGTAGCAGTAGTAGTCATAGTAGTAGCAATAGTAGTAGAAGTAGTTGTTGTTGTTGTAGTAGTAGTAGTAGTAATAGTACTAGTAGTATTACTAGTTGTAGCGGAAGTAGCACCAACAACTGTAGCATTAGTAGGAGAAGCAGCAGTAGTAGTAGCCGAAGTAGTAGCAGTTGTAATAGTAGTGTGAGAAGTAGTTGTTGTAGCTGAAATAGCAGCAACAGCAGTAGTAGTAGTACTAAAAATCGTAGTAGCAATTATTTTAGTCGTAGTAGTTGCATCAGCAGTAGTAGTACTATAGTAGGAGAAGGAGAAGGAGTAGTAGTAGTAGTAGCAGTAGTAGTAGCGGTAGTCGTAGCATAGTAGTAGCAGTAACGGCAGGAGTAGAGTAACAGTAGCAGTAGTAGCAATTATTTGAGCAGTAGTCATTATAGCAGTAGAAGTTGTTGTTGTACTGGTATTAGTAGCAATTGCAGATGTAGTAGTGGTAGGAGAAGTAGTGTTGATAGTATTAGTAGCAGTAGTAGCAGTTAAAGTGGTAGTAGTGGTAGCAGTAGTAGTTGTAGTTGTAGCAGCAGCAGCAGCAGCAGCAGTAGTTGTTGTTGTAGTAGTAGTAGTTGCAGTAGTAGCAGTTGTAGTATTACGAGTAGAAGTAGTTGAAACAGTAGATTTAATTACAGTAGTAGTTGTTGTAGTAGTCGTAGTAGTAGTAGGAATAGTAGTAGTAGCAGTAATACTAGTAGATGTAGTAATGGTAGTAGTGCTAGTGGAAGTAGTCACAATAGTAGTAGCAGTAGTACTGGTAGTAGTAGTAGTCAAAGTTCTAGCGGTAGCAGTAGTAGCAACGGTATTAGTAGTAGGAGAAGTAGTCATAGTTGTTATTGTAGGAGCTGTGGTTGAAGTAGTAGTAGTAGTAGTAAAATTAGTAGCTGTAAAAGTCGTAGTACTAGTAGTAGAAGTTGCTGTAGTAGTAGAAGCATTTGTAGAAGTAGTAGTAGTAATAGTAATAGTAGCAATCGCAATATTAGCAGTAGTGCTAGTAGTAGTAGTAATAGTTTTAGCAGTAGGAGCAATAGGTGGAGTAGTAGTAGCAATAGTGCCAGTAGTAGATGTAATAATATTAGCAGTAGCAACAATAGTAGTAGTAGTAGCAATAGTAGTAGGAGCAGCAATAACATTAGTAGTAGTAGTATTAGTAGCGACAACGACAATAGTAGCAGTAGTAGTAGTGGTAGAATTACCAACAACAACAATAGTAGTAGTAGTATTGGCTTTAGGAGTAGTAGTAGTATTAGTTACCGCAGTAGTAGTAGTAGTAATAGTTGTTGTAGCAGCAGTAGTGTAGCAGTGGTTGTCCTTGTAGTAGTCTAAGCAGCAGTAGTAGTAACAGTATTAGTAGCAAGAGAAGTAGTAGTAGCAATAGTTGTAGCAATATTAGTAGCAATAGCAGTGGTAGAAGTAGGAGAAGTAGTAGCAGTTGTACTAGTAGTAGTAGAAGTAGTCACATTAGTAGTAGTGGTAGTAGGAGAAGTGGTAGGAGTAGTAGTTTTTATGGCAGCACCAGCAACAGCAACAGTAGCAGTTGTTGCAGTAGTACTAGTAGTAGTAGTAGCAGTAGTAGTAGTAATAGCGGCAGTAGTAGTAATAGCATCATTTGTCGCTGTACTAGTACTAGTAGTTGTAGTAGTTGCATTGTTACTAGCAGTCGCAACAATAGTAGCACTAGTAGTAGTAGTAGTAGTAGTAGTAGTAGTAGTAGAAGAAGCAGTAGTAGTAGCGATAGCAGCAGCAGTAGCTGAAGTTGTAGTAGTAGTGTAGTAGTAGTATGGTTGTAGTAGTAGTTATTATTGTCTTTTCATAGTAATAGTAGCAGTAGAAGCAGCAATAGCAGCAATAGTAGTACCAAAAGTAGTAGCAGTACAAGTAGTTGTTGTAATAGTAGTAGTAGTAGTAGTGGTGGTAGTAGTAGAAGTAGTAGTAGTAGTAATAGGAGTACTCGAACTGATAGTAGTAGTAGTAGCATTAGCAGTAGTAGCGATAGTAGTACAAGTAGTAGCAGTTGTGGTAGGATTAGAAGTAATCATAGTAGTAGTTTCAATAGCAGCAGCAGTAGTAGCAGTAGTAATCGTAGTAGTAGTTGTTGTAGTAGTAGCAAGAGTTGTAGGAGTAGTAGTAGCAATAGTAAAATTAGTAGTAGTAGCAGAAGTAGAAGTAGTAGTAGCAGTGGCAGTAGTCATTGCGACTGCAGTAGTAGTAGTAGTGATAATATTAGTAGTTGTAGTAGTAGTAGTAGCAGAAGTAATAGTTTGGGTAGAAGACACAGTTGTACTAGTGGTAGTGGCAGTAGTAGTTGAAGCAGCTGTCGTAGCAGTATTAGCAGTCATAGTAGTAGTTGGAGTAGTAGTAGTAGTAGCAGCAGTAGTTGTAGTTGCAATAATTGTAATAATAGTAGTAGTAGTAGTTGCAGTTGCAGCAGTTGTAGCAGTAGTAGTGGCAATAGTAGTAGTAGTAGTTATAGTATTAACAGTAGTTGACGTAGTAGCAGAAGAAGTTATTTTTGTAGTATTAGTAGTAGTAGTAATAGTTGCAGTTGTCGTAGTAGTAGCCGATATAGTAGTAGTAGTAGTAGTTGAAGTAGTAGTAGGTGCTGTAGTAATAGGAGTAGAAGTAGCAATAGTTGTAGTGGCTGTAGTAGCAATAGTAGCTGTACAAGAAGCGGTAGTAGTAGTAGAAGCAGTAGCTGTTATTTTTGTTGTAGGAGAAGTAGAAGCAATAGAAGTAGTAGGTGAAGTAGTTGGAGTTCTAATTGCAGCAGAAGTAGTAGTAGTAGTAGTAATTATAGTAGAAGTACTAGTAGTAGCAGTAGTCGTAACCGTAGTTGAAGCAGTAGTAGTTGTAGTAGTAACAGTGGTAATAGAAGCATTAGTAGCTGCATTAGTTGTAATTGTAGCAGTATCAGTAGCAATAGTAGTAGTAGTAGCAGTTGTAGTAGTAATGGTGTTAGCAGTAGCAGTAGTAGCAGTAGTACTAGTAGTAGTAGCCGTAGTAGTAGAAGCAGTTGCAGTCTAGTAGAAGTAGAAGTAGTAGCAGTGGTAGTAGTAGTAAGAGAAGTCGTCGTCGTAGTAGTAGTGGTTGCAACAACAAACAACAATAGTAGTAGTAGCATCAGCAGCAGTAATAGCAGCTATAGTAGTATTAATAGTAGTAGTTCTAATAGTATTGGAAGCCACAATAGTAGTTGTGGTAGCAGCAGTAGTTGTAGTAGTAAAAGTGGTAGCAGTAGTAGTACTAGTTGTAGTAGTAGCAGCAGTTGTAGCAATAGAAGTAGGAGTAGCAAAAGTTGTAGCGGAACAAATAGTGCTTGCAGTGGCAGCTATAATTGTTGTAGTAGTAGGAGCAAGAGCTGTAGTAGTAGGAGTAGTAGTAATAGTAGCAGTTGAAGGAGTAGTAGTTGTAGTACTAGTAAGTGTAGTAGCAATAGCAATAG